>CAUYRH010152874.1:0-34798 GCA_963574655.1 Perodicticus potto
GAAAAGATTCCCTATTTAACAAATGGTGCTGGGTGAACTGGCTGGCGACCTGCAGAAGACTGAAACTGGACCCACACCTTTCACCATTAACTAAGATAGACTCTCACTGGATCAAAGATTTAAACTTAATACATGAAACTATAAAAATACTAAAAGAAAGTACAGGGAAAACTCTTGAAGAAATTGGCCTGGGAGAATATTTCATGAGGAGGATCCCCCAGGCAACTGAAGCAACATCAAAAATACACTACTGGGATGTGATCAAACTAAAAAGCTTTGCACAGCCAAGAACACAGTAAGTGAAACAAGCAGACAGACCTCATGGGAGAAGATATTTGCAGGTTATGTCTCCAACAAAGGTTTAATAACCAGAATCCACAGAGAACTCAAACGCATTAGCAAGAAAAGAACAAGTGATCCCATCTCAGGGTGCGCGAGGGACCTGAAGAGAAACTTCTCTGAAGAAGACAGGTGCACAGCCTACAGACACATGAAAAAATGGTCATCATCCTTAATCATCAGAGAAATGTAAATCAAAACTACTTTGATATATCATCTAACTCCAGTAAGATTAGCCCACATCACAAAATCCCCAAACCAGAGATGTTGGCATTGATGTGGAGAAAAGGGAACACTTCTACATTGCTGGTGGGAATGCAAAGTATTACGTTCCTTTTGGAAAGATGTTTGGAGAACACTTAGAGATCTAAAAATAGACCTGCCATTCCATCCAACAATTCCTCTACTAGGTATATATCCAGAAGACCAAAAATCACATTATAACAAAGATATATGTATCAGAATGTTTATTGCAGCTCAATTCATAATTGCTAAGTAATGGAAGAAGCCCAAGTGCCCATCAACTCATGAATGGATCAATAAATTGTGGTATATATAGACCATGGAATATTACGCAGCCTTAAAGAAAGATGGAGACTTTACCTCTTACATGTTTACATGGATGGAGCTGGAACATATTTTTCTTAGCAAAGGATCTCAAGAATGGAAGAAAAAGTATCCAACGTACTTAATATGAAACCAATTTATAGCTTAGTATGAAACCCAATTATAGCTCAGTAAGAAGGAGAAAAGGGAGAGAGAGGGGAGGGGGAAGGATGGATGGAGGGACCACACCTACAGTGCCTCTTACAAGGGCACACGTGAAATTAACTAGGTGTAGAATATGAATGTCTTCAACACAATAACTAAGAAAATGCTGTGAAAGCTACTAAAAAAAAAAAAAAATTCATGGCTCAGTGCCCATAGCACAGTGGTTATGGTGCCAGCCACATGTAAGAGGCTGGCGGGTCCAAACCCAGCCTGGGCCAGTTAAACAACAACTGCAACAAAAAAAGTAGCCAGGCATTGTGGTGGGCACTTAGAGTCCCAGCTACTCAGGAAGCTGAGGCAGGAGAATCACCTAAGCCCAGGAGTTAGCGTTTGCTGTGAGGTGTGATGCCACGGCACTCTACCAAGAGCAATAAAATGAGACTCTGTTCCTAAAAAAAAATAAATAAATAAAAACTCACCTCTGTGTTACCCTTTACAAGGGAAACATCTTAAAACAAAACAATATGGAAAAGATGAAAATAAAGATGAAAAAGATACACCAGGCAAATCTAATCAAGATGATTGTACTAGCAAGCAGTAGTGAAGACAAAACAGAATTTAAGTCAAACATTGACATCACAGAAGTAAAAACAAAGATAATGGCAAAAGGACCAACAACTGGGCGGCACCTGTGGCTCAAAGTAGGGCACTGGCCCCATATGCCAGAGGTAGTGGGTTCAAACCCAGCCCCATCCAAAACTGCAAAAAAAAAAAAAAACCCCAAAAGAATGGCCAGGCATTGTGGCGGGTGCCTGTAGTCCCAGCTACTTGGGAGGCAGAGGCAGCAGACTCGCTTGAGCCCAGGAATTGGAGATTGCTGTGAGCTGTAATGCCATGGCACTCTATCCAGGGTGACAGCTTGAGGCTCTGTCTCAAAAAAAAAAAAAAGGACCAACAACTGAAAGTAAGCACTATTCATATACACCTTCATGCTAGCCTTGCAAAAGTTGACAGAATTACAAGGAAGAAAATTGCAATCATGATAGAAGAAACAACCAGAAGACAAAAAATTAGCAAGGATATAATTTAAGCACTAAAGTTTGAACTATACGTTTAACTAGAAAACAGAATGCAATAGAGAATACTTAGGTTGAAAAGTGCAACAATTCCAAAGATACACCATACACTGTGATCTAATTGCAGCACAATCAGTAAGTCAGTAATGAATGCATGCTATAAACAAACCCTAACGTGATGGGAAACTAAAAACTGCAATGTTAACTAATGCATGGGTAAAGAGGAAATCATAATGTAAATTGTGAATTATTCAAGGCTAAGTGATGATGAAAATACAGGTGTTCCTTGGTCCCTTCATTGTTATCATCAGAGGAAGGGGGACTGGTTCCAGGACCAGGAAGCCTAAGTCCTGACAATTGGCCCTGAAGAACCAAGGGTAGGAAAAACTGTTAGTTCCCTCAATATCCATGAGTTTGGCTTCCACAGTACTATACTTTCCACCCACAGTTGTTTGAATCCTGGGATGCAAAAGCTGTGGACTAGGGCTGAATACTACAATGGATGTAGCCATTTCTTCTTCTCCCTTATGTAACAGGCTCATGCAGGCTAAGGGAAGGGGACTACAGTCACTTTTGGGGCTGGGGAAATTACGTTTGTTCTAAATCAGAAGTTGACTAGTTTCTATGCAGACCCTGGGAAGTCCAGATCACCACCAATTAGGTAAAGTAAAATTCAGCTACACTTCATCCCAACTCTGAAGATGTGAGCATAGCTGCAGCTTCAGGGAACTCTATGCAATGGTGAGGCTTTCTGCTTAGAGTCCATTGGGGGACTTTCAATAAGTTCTTTGTGTTGGATGTGGTCTAAAAAGCATGGTAGTACTCGAGATAACAACCAAATCTAACAATGACTTTGGACCACTGCCTAATTATTCACCACTCAGATCTCAGAACTGGGAAGGATCCCCAACTGTGAGAAGCTCTCGCTGCTGGAATATTGACTATGAGTTTTAAAATGCCCAAAGTGTGAGCCAGGGATCCAATGGCCAGAATAATAGGAAAGAGACTCAATGCAAAAGCAGAATTTTAAAAACTTTAACAATTTATTAGTCTTATTTTCCAGTAAAATATTCACATAATGTCAAAAGAATGGAATGATAACGATATAGCCAACTACCTTTAATTAATACCACATAAATATTTAAAATCTAAAAACCTCAGGGGATCATCAGACTGAGTAGAAATGTGATTCTTCAAAGCAAGTATTGCTTTACTATTGTCATTAATCCAGTCAAAAATATGACCAATAACTTGCAATGGTAAACAAAATGTTTGCTGAATTTTTTTCAAAGATGTTTTCGGCAAGCCATTATCAGTCAATCCAAGAAAAATATGTTATTGAACTGCGTTGCACAAAGTTTCTTTACTTCTTCTGCAAAAAGAACAGAAAACAGTGAGTAGGGAACAGATGTTCTCACTTACAAGGTTATCTGATACATATTAATACCTTTAATTCTTTTGGAATAAAATTGGGAATAAATATAGATGTTTGTATTAATTTTTAATTGAAATCCCAGAAGACTAGCTGTGAAATGTTAACAAATTGAGAAAAAGAAGAAAAGACACCTAACAAACCCACAAAGCCTCAATACTTATTAATATATTGAAACATTGCTTCTCAGGGCCGGAAAAAGTGCTCCAGAGGCGCCTAAGACACTGAAGACATAGTCAATCTTGAGAAATCTAATGAAATGACACAAAAATTCTAGCTACAACCTTGAATCATAGAGCAAATGCTCCAAAAAGGCATCATTATCTTGATTTTACTAAATTCCCAATTTAAACCAGGCATTTCCAATGCACACAACTATTAACCCAAGTATTAATATAAAGAGAAAAATTTAATATGAAGATACGTGAAGAAAAAAAAAGCCACACCTAACTTTCCTTACAGTTTCCAGGTGGGCCGCATCTCCCCACACCTGAACCCCTCTTTGTTCCAGGCCTAAGGGGCCCAACAGCAAAGGGGCCCAACTCAGTGAAGTTGACACCAGCCCTTCTCTAGGGCAATGGACATGTCAGGATCTGACAAAGTGGCTGTTGAGTCACACTGTGCAGAGGACCAGACCAATTGCTTTGCCTGGAAGGCGGGAGAAAACACCTGCATTATCATTTTGCTAAGGTACAGACAGACAGTTGTAAACTGCCATGTGAACCTGGCAGCTCTCCCTACAAAAGAAGTGTTTTTATCACAGGATATAAAAAAGGACATTCTGACACACAGCATGTAAAGCCGTACAGTTGCTTTTTTTCCCTTTAACATTCCAGAAAATAATTTTCTTCTGGCCATTGTCAAGTTTCCAATGCTACATGAAAGTCTGTCTAATAGTTTTTCATGGAATTATACCACAGATTTAAAAACAAACATAAAATGGATCAATGTTTTTTTTTTAAGCCAGCATTAGGGACACCTGCTTAGAATCTCAGTGCTCTCGGTTTGTTCAATTTATCACATTCCTTAACACATGAAAAAGACAGATTTTAAATATCAATAGCATTAAAATTCTGCTCAAATACCAAATCCTATTTACCATTTACTTCAATCAGGTTTGCATTTTTTTGATTCAAAATAACATATAGCTCCCGCTGATCAGACTTTTTCCCAACAACCCAATAATCACTCATTGCTTTCACGATGATCTCTTCATCTTCATCCACTCTGTAAGAAAAAAGTTTCAAAATACAATAGTTTATTACACATATATAGCTGGACAGTGAAAAGACATTCCAAAATAAGAAAAGAAAATTACAAAGGCATTTTAAAAGTTTGTCAAGTCACATGTGAGTGAACCAGTGACTCCTGGGTTTATCAACCTGTTTGGAGGTGGTACTTGTGAGTCAAGCTTGAGCCCCTCCAGAAGGGCTCTGGGGTCACTTGGTTTTGAAGTGACCTTTAAAGTCTCTTCTCTTATTAGAAAAGGGAAACCTAATTTGAGAAGCTGCTAAAATTACCTAGTAAAATCACTGTTGATATCACCTAGAATCTTCATTAAATCTGGATGAACAGACGTAAGTGATACACTGGGTGTTTTCCTCATGTGAATTGTACTTTTCTCTGCTAAATTCATATGGTTGAAGTAGATAAATTTAAACTGGGGTTCCTTTTCAGACCTGTAAAAACATGTCATTAAGATGGTAACATTATGAAAGAATAATTATGCAAACTATGCAACTATATTCTTAAAACTTTAAAACTATCTGGTTAAGGCCTTATATTTTCAATGGCTGGGTCTTCAAATGAAGAATCTCAGTTAACACCTTTCAGGCTCTTTATTCAATAGTAACTTATTTAATATCTATATGGAAGTGAGGTATTCAGTATAATAGAATTTTCCAGAGAGCTTAAGTTTACTTTTTTAAACACCAAAAATATTTTAACCATCATGTGATTATTTCCTCAATAAACGTATAGTGTTTTATAAACTACAGTCACTTGCTTATTTTCCCACTTTAAAAAAAAAAGTAAATCAAATCTATACAGGCCATTTATTTTCTAGGAAAGGGATCAGCAAACTGTGACCCTGGGGCCAAAAATGGCCCTGTTTTCTAAATAAGCTTTACGGGAACATTGCCATACCTATAGACATGTTGCCTATGACTGTTTTCATGCTAAAATGAGACTTGAGTAGTTGCAACATATACAGCCCACAATGTCTAAAATACTTACTATTTGGCCTTTTACAGAGAAAGTCTGCCAACTCTTGATTTTGGAAAGTAACATCTCATTCCCCCTATAGTGCTGGAGAATGAATGAGGCGGCCATGGAAATTCACCTGCCATGTGACTGTAGCTTACTACTATAAGAAAGCTTTTCATCATCCCCAATGGAAATAATTCTAAAATCTACTAGCCTTAAACTGTAGCGTAATGAACATTTGAATTGAGATATACCTTTTTATTTCTTAAACTGAATGGGCAATGCTGCTACACTGCCTTCCAGGTCAGCATCTGTGAACTCCTCAAGAAACCAAAGACAGCTGGGGTATATACAGCTCACAGGACACTTCTCCTCCCCACACCTCTCACTGTGGATGCTCAAAAACAAACATGCCTACAGGCATCAAAGGAACATCTTGTATTGAACACCTAGAGGCATCATTCGCACCAAATAAACATCTTGTTTTGAACATTATTTGTAGTCAGAAGGTTAATTTATACATTGGGGCCTGGGGGAGCCTCAAAGGCCTTCACTGGGGACTTAAGCCTTCTCTGCTGACTTCCATGTTAGCAGCCGTGCTCTGGAGGGCTGAGGGTGCTGGAAATCCAACCTCTGATAAGTGGGTTACTACTGTAAAACTTTATATTTAGGCAAAGGAAGAATGTAGATGATTTAGTTTCCAGGAAAATGAAAATAAAACACTTATAAAATCAGAATTTGTTTTTAGTAGGTCCCTAAGACTAAGGAAAGTAAATATGAGAAAAACTGTCCAAATGATAAAAATTTTAAAAGAGGTTTAGAAAGAACTGCAAATTTAGTTGTTTGGGTAGATAAGTCACTTAAATTGGTTTAAAGTTCTGGTTGTTTAACATAAAACACTCTCTGTGGCTTTCCTCTTTCCCTCATTCATAATACATACAAAATTCTTCGTTTGTACCCTCAGATTGGAAATTACATTAGAAATATTAGTCACTTGAGATGGGGTAAATAATGTGGACTCTTTATTCTTTTGGGGGACCTAAGGCAGCCCTACACAAGCTCCCCCCGACGAAAAAGGATCTGGCTGCACCCTCCCAAGTTTGTGCCAAAGACCCTATCTTTCCAGGCAAGCTAGAGAATTTTCCCACCTTCTACAGCCCCATATGAAAGGGGTCTCTAATTGCTCCCCAGGCATAGATGCCATCTTTGCACCGCACTCTCCTTTCAATAAACTTGGCCTGAACATCCCTGCTTTGGTCTTGTCTCTGGGCGCAGCCACTTATACCTTTTATATTCTACCCTCCACAAAGTATAATATAAAAACAGATATAGAAAAATGGCTATTTGAAAAGCACCATTAGTAAAAGAAAAAGAGACCTGCTCACATGAAAAGTAACATTGCTCGTTTTCATCCTAAACCTGATTAGTAGTTACCAAAATTAAAATCTAATGTGTTAGTTTTGAATTAGTAGTTACATTTTCATTGGTATCCTTCCTAAAGAACCAAAACTGACTCCTTTTAAACACTGAAGCATTCTTTTCAAATATAAAATCACACAAATTTCTTGCCTTCTTAAAAAAATACTAAATATAGTTAACAATGTCAATATAGGACACACTGAACATAGGAAAACAGTATAGAATTTTTCAGATTACTTGTTACGAAGTCTGATGTGCAAAATACTACAGCACAATAATGACATTCCAAAAAGATGTAAAAATGGAATCTGTCTATGCTTTTTCTACTACAGGAGAACCTCTGTAAACTGACCACCCAAGGGACTGTAACAAACTGGCCAACACACAGAGATGGTCAACATAAGGCACTAGGCCTATTGTACTGATATATTCATGTAATGCATGTCCAGTTGATTAAAATCAGGTCAACTTAAGGAGGGGGTCAATGTAACTTCTATTGTAGTTAGTGTGTCTGCTAATTTTTTGAGATTTCCTGCTTTCTGAGTAGCCCATCATTTTTTCTATGATGAGACCTCCTGGTCAGCCCCATCGGCATATCCCTTTACCCTTTTTCTTCTATCACAGGCCAAAACCCTAAATAATCATGATGTCAAGAGAGACAAGGAACTCTCCCATGAGTAAGATGCCAGAGATTTAAATGCTTCAGGGCCAGCTATGCAAAAACCTTTCCAAATGTTAAAAGCACACCAGCAACAGCTACTAAGAGCTCTCTCTGAAGCAGTAGAGGAAACCAGCAGATGTTCAGTGAGTATCTAACTGTTTATAACGTCTTCCCTGGGGACTGCAGTGGCTGCCTGGGAGCACAGAGACAATCTGATTATTCTGATCTGCTCTAGGCTCTGTTCCAAATAGCTAATGTTGACAGATACATGATTTCTAGGTGAATATAGTCTACAGGCTATTCCTTACTCATCAGACTTAACTAAAATTCTGAAAAATTTGGGTACTGTGAAAGAGTCCTGAGACTGTGCATGTTACCTTTTCCCTGGAAGGAAGACCACACCTGACCGAGTCCCCATGACAGTGACCTTGTGTTACAGCTGGGACTAAGTTCTACCCTCTTGCTTTCCTCCTGTTCTACATCCATGTCTAGTCATTACCAACCCTGACTGTTAATGGTTATACTCCTCACTACTTGTGTGAATCTGAACAAGGCCAACCTCTAAGCAACAGGGCTATTTCACTAATTTATTCAATTTATTTATTTATCTTTGTTTTTTTGAGACAGAGCCTCAAGCTGTCCCCCTGGGTAGAGTGCCGTGGAGTCACAGCTCACAGCAAACGCCCACTCCTGGACTCAAGCGATTGATTCTCCTGCCTCAGCCTCCCAAGTAGCTTGGACTACAGGCACCTGCCACAACGCCTGGATATTTTTTGGTTGCAGCCGTCATTGTTGTTTGGCAGGCTCGGGCTGATTTGAACCCGCCAGCTCAGGCGTACGTGGCTGGCACCTTAGCCGCTTGAGCCACAGGCCCTGAGCCAATTCAATTTATTTTTTAATCAGGAAGAAAGAATTATTTTAAAAATTGCTCCAGTGGTTCATGTACACCATGGAATACTATTCAGCCATAAAAAGATGGTGACTTCACATCTTTTAATAATATCCTGGATGGAGTTGAAACACTTTCTTCTTAGTAAAGCATCACAAGAATGGAAAAGCAATTATCCAATGTACTCAACTCTAATTTGAAGCCAGTAGACACTCTGATGCATGCCCAAATAGGAGAAAAACTCATTTCAAGTTGGGGGGAGGGGTTACAAGGCAGAGGATGGGGTTAGGGTGCTATCACTGAATGGGCATGGGGTGGGGATGTTTGGCACACCTTTTTTATGTGGGACAGAACAGAAGAGGGACTCTATCTAACAAAATCAAGTATTTTGACCTGGTTGTTTGTACCCTCACATTAGCTTGAAATAAATTTACTTTAAAAAAAAAATTATTCCAGGAAAGAGCTCCCTTTTTTAATATTTTCTGTTTCATCCTTCCTTTACTTTTTCAAATTTTGTATAAGAACTAGCTAATGAATGGGGATCTGTCAAAGAAAATTGGAGGTTCATAAGACTTGATTTGGGAAAAATTTTTCAAGTTAGAATCTTTCCTCCAGTCCTCAAAAATTCCAGGTGAATTAAAAGATCTAAACACACAAAAATAAAACCATAAAAGCACTAGAGATAAATATGAAACTGTATTTTTATAATATTAGGATGGAGAGCCTAAAATATGACAGAAAAAAATGGAAAATTAAAGGGAATGACTAATAAAAATGAATACATATAACCCCCAAGCTTATATACACATATATTATAGAAAATGGTAAAATCAGAGTTACAGAAAGAAAAAAGTGCTATGACTAACGAGTATATTAAGAGTACTGATGCAGAAAAGGAAAAAGATAAAAACGTTCCAAGGAAGTCAGGCACAGTGGCTCATGCCTGTAATCCTAGCATTCTGGAAGGTCCAGGTGGGTGGACTGCTTGAGCTCGTGAGTTCCAGACGAGCCTGAGCAAGAGCCAGACCCCTGTTTCTACTTAAAACAAAAACAAAAAAAACTAGCTGGGTATTGTGGCAGGTACCTATAGTTCAAGCTACATGGGAGGCTGAGGCAAGAGGATTGCTTAAGCCCAGGAGTTTTAGGTTGCTGTCAACTATGATACCACGGTACTCTACCAAAAGCAACACAGTAAGACTGTCTCAGAAAACAAACAAAACTTCAAAAGAAAGAGTGGAAGGAGGCAATTCATAGAAGACCCAAAAGTACCAGTCACTGCAGACTATGAAATACGTGGGGGCCAGCACTGGTGAGAGGTGGTCTGGCAACATGCACGCACATACAATTTTTTAAAAATGTTTTTTGAGTGTCACTTTATTGCCCTGGATACACGTTAGTCATAGCACTTTTTTCTTTCTGTAACTTTGATTTTACAATTTTCTATAATATATGTGTATAAGCTTGGGGGTTATATGTATTCAGTTTTATTAATCATTCCCTTTCATGTTGGTAGAGTGCCATGGCATCATAGCTCATAACAACCTCAAATTCTTGGGTTTAAGTGATCCTCTTGCCTTAGCCTCCCAAGTAGCTGGGACTAAGGCGCCCCCCACAACGCCCAACTATTTTTTAGAGATGGTGTCTCGTTGTTGCTCATGCTGATCTTGAACTTCTGAGCTCAATCAATCCACCCGTCTTGCCCCCCAGAGTGCTATGATTACGGGCATGAGCCACTGTGCCTGGCTTTCTTGTTCCTGACCTCAGTTCTAGGGATTCACTCTCAGAGGATAATTTTTTTTTTTAAGAGCCAGGTCTTGTTCTACTACCCAGGCTGGAGTGCACTGCAGCCAGAAACTGTGCAGCTCAAGTGATCTTCCTTCCTCAGCCTTCTGATTAGCTGGGACCATAGGCACACACCACCATACCCAGCTAATTTTTAAAATTTGTTGTAGAGATAGGGTCTTTCTATGTTGTGAGGCTGGTCTTGAACTCCTGGGGTTAAGCGATCCTCTTTCCAAAGTGTTGGCATTACAAGTGTGAGCCACTGCACCTGGCCCTCAGTGGAAAATCTGATGTACCAGATAGTTCAATACAGAATTGCTGTATTACTAGTAACAGCCATACCTAGGCTTCCCATTAAATGGGAGAATGATTAACAAACAGGAACACATCTATCCAATTAAATACCAGGAAACCATTAAGAAACAAAGCAGATCCATATTTATTGATTTAAAATGATGTACATGCCATACTTTTTTAAAAGCTCCAGATTTGTATCATAATACAGATTTAACAACCCATGAGTAAAAAATGCTGTGTGTATGTCACTGTTTACTTACGTGTACAAGTCTAGAAAGAAAGAAACCAAATTAGGTTTAAGATTTCCAATATATGCAGTATTTATGAACTGCTTAAAAATTAATGACATAAATTGCCCGCAAAAAAATTTCTTTAATTGAATTACAAGTCCTTGGGTAGAAAAAAATCAAGGTGTCAACAACAGAAACCAAAGATCAAACAAACCTGTTTCGTGGTTTTTTTTTTGAGACAGAGCCTCAAGCTATCACCCTGGGTAGAGTGCCGTGGCATCACAGCTCACAGCAACCTCCAACTCCTGGACTCAAGCGATTCTCCTGCCTCCGCCTCCCAAGTAGCTGGGACTACAGGCGCCCGCCACAATGCCCGGCTATTTTTTGCTTGTGTGATGAAACGTACACAGCAAAAATGGTAATTGCAGAATGTGAGCCCACTATGTGCAGTATGTGTGTCCACTGTACAAATTTCATAATAAAATGTTGGATAGAAAACTGTCTTCTCATATAACAACTGAGAAAATGCCAGGAAGGCTATGTTAATCAGTTTGATGAAAATAGTTCAGACTGTATATGAAACCAGCACATTGTACCCCTTGATTGCACTATTGTACACAGCTATGATTTAATAATAAAGACAATTTAAAAAAAAAAGAAAGAAAACTGTCTTCTAATGACAGGATAACTAATATCCAAGGCCCTCTCTTTCTGTATATTCCCAAGGACAATTAGCCTTATTTGCAAACTAGAAGGTACTTAAGTTTGACTTCTGCATATTTATTGATGAGTCACTTGAGGTTCATGACATCTACAGAAAGTTAACATGTGAAGTAAGCTTCCAAGTTCTGGGAATGGACCGCCACTATACTTTATCACTCTCCATCTATTAGCTCATAAGTAATAGGTATGTAACTCTCTTATGCCTTCCTCCAAAAAGAAAACCTAGCAGTTTCATGGTTAAAAAAAAAAAAAATCAAATAACTAAGCAGCACCATCCAGTGTAAGTTGGTCAGGCATTTTCTTTTCTTTGGTGAGACAGTCTCATTCTGTTGCCCTGGTTAGAGTGCCATAGCCTCAGCCTCGCTCACAGCAACCTCAACAACCTCCTGGGCTTAAGCAATCCTCCTGCCTCAGTCTTCCTGAGCAGCTAGGACTACAGATGCCTTCTACTACACCAGCTAATTTTTCTATTTTTAGTAGAGACAAGGTCTCGCTTTGCTCATAGTCGTCTCTAACTCCTGCCTGACCTCAAGGGATCTTCCCTCCTTGGCTTCTTAGGGGGCTATGTGAGCTAATCCTTCCCTTTCGTTTTTCAATCTTTTTTGGGTCTTATTTGGGACTCTCACCCCAATATTATAAAAATACGGTCCCACATTTATTTATCTCTGGTGCTTTTATGGGTTTGTGTGGGTGTTTAAATATTTTAAATCATCTGGAACTTCTGAGGACTTGAGTAAAGACTCTAACTTGGGGCGGCGCCTGTGGCTCATCGACTAGGGCGCCGGCCCCATATACCAAAGGTGGTGGGTTCAAACCCGGCCTTGGCTGAACTGCAAAACAAAAAAATAGCTGGGCATTGTGGCGGTGCCTGTAGTCCCAGCTACTCCGGAGGCTGAGGCAAGAGAATCACCTAAGCCCAGGAGTTGGAGGTTGCTGTGTGAGGCTACGGCACTCCACCAAGGGCGATAAAGTAAGACACTGTCTCTACGAAAAAAAAAAAAAGACACTTTTGCTCCAAATCAAGCAGTATGAGCCACTGCACCGGGTTAGTCAGGCATTTTCATCCCTTGCCTTACCTTTTCTAACACTAAGCTGTCAATAGCAGCAATCCACACATACTTATACAAAATCCAAAAGCTCTTTCACCCTAAGTTTGTTTCTGAACCCTCTAGAGCAGTGATTTTCAAATGGCGTACCACAAAAATTTTTAAAGATCATTAATTATTTTCAAAAGAAGTTCAAAGCACAGTAAGTATATATATATTTTTTTTTTACTTTTTTTTTTTTGGATCAACATAATTTAAGTGTGCATGGAAGTTTAACCATAGGTTCAAGTGTGTCGTGAGATAAAAAAGGTTGAAAAACACTGCTTTAGAGGCTGATGCTTATACAAAACCATACACAAATAATATATAAACACCAAAACCATAAGCTTTTTATAGAAATTCACAGCATTTTTGTAGAGAGCCCATAGAAGCAGGACTTTTTATTTCCTGCAATGCTTTCTATCTACTCACTTTATCTTTATGATAATTCTATTTTACATTGAGAAAACAGAGGGAGAAAGATGTTTAATGACTTTTCAGTGCTGTAGAGAACAAGATGAGTTCAATCTTTAGCCTAGAGCCTTCAGGCTGCTGCTCAGTACCCGCGCCCTAACAGCTCCTATCGCAGCCAATCCTGCCCTATATACGTCCTCACAGTGAGAGGCCAAGTGCTTTCAGTCTATGCAGAGCACAACCACGCTGATTCTACTGCCAATGTGAATGTAAACACCTGTTCTGGGGAAGTGGGATGCTTAAAAGGCCAAGTTCGCAGACAGGTAGCCCTTTTAACCCCATCGTTCATGTCACCAATCAGGAGAGAGCAAAAAACATGTATTAATAGAAGACCCAGCCCTAGCCACCGTGAGGCAGACAAACTTAGGTACAGGACTGAATACCATGTATTACTTTTCTCTCGTTTCCAAGAAAACACAGGAAAGTTAATACCATTCATATTCATAAGGAAAAAGCACATCTATTGTTCTACAACCAGTTAATGTCTGCAAGTGAACAGGAAGCGAAGTACAAACCCAGACATTCTTTTGTTGATGTTGAATTGCTCACAAATGTCGGATGCCAGTACCGTGAGCTGAGGCCCAACAATGCTGTCCAGTCTCCGGCAAAAATCCAATGTCAGCTGGATAGAGGCTAACAAGTAATTAAAAAATACCAGTGAGTATTACAATACTTTGTTCAAATATGTCAATATTCATTTTACTATCCAATGCTTAACAATGGTATTCAAATGAAAACTTTACTTATCTGGGAAATAGAGTAATTAAATGTTCAGATCCCCTCCCTCTTCCAAATGGAAGAGAAACAAAAGACATAAATTGGGTATATTAACACGAAAAAGTGTCAAAGATCTAGTTCACTGAGAAAATTTAATTGAAGAACGCCCCTATGGAGTGATAAATTGGTAGAAGGATCTAAGCCCTAACAAATATCACGCAGCACTCATGGGCCAGGTGCTGCCTGATGCTTCACAAATATAATTATTACCTCATTTAATCCTCACCCCCAACCCTGCCTGCTACAGTGCTACTGTTGTCCCCATTTCACAGTCACAGAGGCATAGACAGGTTCCCAGGACTACTGCTGACAAGTGGGAAAGCCAGAACTCCAAAAATATTAGCAATGGTTTATTAAGGTGGCAGATACCTCAGGTGGGGAATAGCACTTAATGTTCCTTTATGTGCCTCTATGTTGCCTATGACAATGTATTTATCACTTAAGAACAGTGCACAGGAAACTGAAAAAAGCTTATCTGGTCAGGCTGAAATCAGATACAGGTGTGCACCTACCATCAATCATAAAGCACACAGCCGCACTCATGGCCTGGGAAGAGGAAACAAATCAAATATCATAAAATGGTACAAAAAAGGAAATTTAAATATAATATCCAAATGCAGTGACCTTATTTAAGCCTTGATTTGCAAAAACCAACTGTAAAAAGACACATTTTAGTCATTTGGAACAATGTGGGCACACACTGGATAGCAGATGATATTGGGGGACTACTTTTTGTCAGGTGTGACAATTGCCTGGTGATTATGTTACAGTAGATGCTCTTGTCAGTCAGAGATGTAAATGGAAGTATTCACGAGTGAAATGGCACGCTGATTTAAAATGCTCTGGCAAGCAAAACACACCCCAACAGGTAGAGGGACAGACGAAAGCATCCTATGAATTAAGCTGTGTGATGAGTCCCTGGGGGTTCATTATTCTAGTCTCGGTGTTTTTGATGATTTCTTATTATTTTTTTTTTTTGTAGAGACAGAGTCTCACTTTTTCTTCCTTGGTAGAGTGCCATGGCATCACACAGCTCACAGCAACCTCCAGCTCTTGGCTTAGGTGATTCTCTTGCCTCAGCTTCCAGAGTAGCTGGGACTACAGGCGCCCGCCACAACGCCCGGCTATTTTTCTGTTTTGCAGTTCGGCCGAAGCTGGGCTTGAACCGCCACCTTCGGTATATGAGGCCGGTGCCCTACTCGCTGAGCTATAGGTGCCGCCGTTTTTGATGATTTCTATTAACATGTGTTTAAAAAGATACCAAATCGATGTCATCTTGCCTTACTTTATTATAACAAATAATTGCAATTACAACACTAGCAAATAATGGCCACCTACTGCAACCAAGACCACAAATAAAATAACCAAAAAATCTTTAAAATTAAAATTTGTCAAAGCAATGTACAGTGTTAAAAAAAAGGTCAAATGGGGCTTGGCGCCTGTAGCTCAGCAGCTAGGGTCCCAGCCACATACACTGAAGGTAGCGACTTCAAGCCCAGGCTGGGCCTACCAAATAGCAATGACAAAAAATAGCTGGGTATTGTGGTGGGCACCTGTAATCCCAGTTACTTGGGATGCGGGAGGCTGAGGCTACAGAATTGCTTAAGCCCAAGAGTTTGAGGTTGCTGTGAGCTGTGGTATCACAGCACTCTACTGAGGGTGACAAAGTAAGACTGTGTCTCAAAAAAAAAAAAAAAAGGGTGGTGCCTGTGGCTCAAGGAGTAGGGCCCTGGCCCCATATACTGGAGGTGGTGGGTTCAAACCCAGCCTCGGCCAAAAGCTGCAAAAGAAAAAAAAAAAAGTCAAATGAAACATAAAGCCTTATGAGGAAAAGCAAGAGACTTCCTTCTCTGAGCCCTCCTCCCTAGAAACAAACCACTTGAAATTGCTTTTAGTCAACAGAGTTAAGCCACTGTACAAGCTTTCTATCATTCCACCAGGGGTAACCCTACATCTGCCCTCCCCCTTCTCCCCTGTCCTTTATAGCCATTCTCATTCCTCCACTGGTCACTTTACACTTCCAACAGCTTATTTCTCCTTCCACCAGGCACAGGCTTTGACTCCTGACCTGACATTCCCATGTGGCCCTATTCCCACTTCCACCTCTTCACCTCTACCAGCCATAACTTCATTCTCATACAGAGAATGTTAGTAACATTTACTCCACTTTCTAAACAAATCACAATTGTGATTTGCCTATAAACAGATTGCAAAATTGGTGGGTTCCATCCAATATGTGTTTTATTTGTGTGTAAAATAATTCTATTTTTGGTTGCCAATAGGTTTTATACCAAAACCTCAATTTCCAGCCTCTTCTGTAATCTTAGTGGATTTAGGGGCACTGGAGCTGCATTCCCACAGGCACTGCCCACTGGATCTGCACAGCTGCTGCCTCCTGGGGACAGTCTCCACCATTCATTACTGAAGCCTGACCCAGCCTCAGGTCTAATCTCTACAGATTTCCATGGGTATCGGATCTGAGTGTGTGACCCTCAGAGGTACAGGTTGATTTTTTAAGTGTGCCTTTTAAGTCTCAATTTAAAAACTTCTATTAGGCTCAGCACTTGTGGCTCAAGTGGCTAAGGCGTCAGCCACATACACCTGAGCTGGCGGGTTCAAATCCAGCCCAGGCCCGCCTAACAACAATGACGGCTACAATCAAAAAATAGCCAGGCTTTGCGGCAGGTGCCTATAGTCCCAGCTACTTGGGAGGCTGAGGCAGGAGAATCACTTGAGCCCAGGAGTTGGAGGTTGCTGTGAGCTGTGATGCCACGGCACTGTACCCAGGGGGACAGCTTCAGGCTGTCTCAAAAAAATAAATAAATAAATAAATAAAAATAAAAACTTCTATTAAAGAAGTATCTAGAACAGCGTAAGGAACCTCAAGGACTACCTCATTCTCAACAATTGTCAACTCATGGACAGTCCTGCTCTGTACATTTCCTCATTCATATATTAATCTCAGACATCCTATAATTTTATCCATATACATTTCAGGAGGTATCTATAAAAGATGAGGACTCTTGGAAATACCACACATCCTCTCCAGAGAAACAACCATAACTGAAGAAAGTTATTACAAAGCACTCTTTAAATATCCAGAGGGAAACTATCCTTATGGCAGACAGCAAATGAAAAATATTTACTCAAAAGAATCTACTGAATCTCAGTTTGAACAGTGACAGACTTCATGGCTATGAACACATATATTAAAAAGAAGAAAGAGCCAGGCATGGTGGTTCGTGCTTGTATAATCCTAGCACTCTGGGAGGACTGCCTGAGCTCAGGAGTTTGAGATAATCCTGAGCAAGAGCGACACCCTGTCTCTACTAAAATTAGAAAAAAATTAGCTGGGTGTTGTGGCAGGTGCCCGAAGTCCCAGCTACTCAGGAGGCTGAGGCAGGAGGACTGCTTGAGACCTGGAGTGTGAGGTGCTTGTGAGAGCGAGGTTGACACCATGGCACTTTAGCCTGGGCAACAGAGTGAGACTCTGTCTCAAAACAAACAAAAAAACACCACCTCAAATCAGTAACCTACCATCTTAAGATCCTGGAAAAAAGGAAGAGCAAACTAAACAATAAAGATTAGAGCAGAAATAAATTAAAAGAAGGAAAAACAGAGAAAAATAAAAGAAAAAGTCTGGTTCTCTGGCTCAACGCCCATACTCAGTGGTTAGGATGCCAGACCCACACACCAAAGCAGGCAGGTTCGAACCCAGCCCGGGCCTGTTAAACAATAATGACAACTGCAACAAAACAACTGCAACAACAACAAAAATAAATAGTCGGGCATTGTGGCAGGTGCCCGTAGTCCCAGCTACTTGAGAGGCTGAGGCAAAAGAATTACTTAAGCCCAAGAGTTTGAGGTTGCCATGAGCTGTGACGCTACGGTACTGTACCGAGGATGACATAGTGAGACTGTCTCAAAAAAAAAAAAAAAAAAAAATTGGTTCTCGGAAAATATTGACAAAATTGAAAAACTTTTAGCTAGACTACTGACCAAAAAAAAAGAGGACTCAAATTACTAAAATCAGGAAAGAGGCGAAATCAATACGTGCTGACTTTATAGGAATAAAAAAGGAGTAGAAGGCTATAAATATCATGCCAACCAACTTAATAACTTAAATGAAACTGACTCAAGAAGAAAAAGAAAAGCAAAGTAATCTGTAATAAGAGATTAATAATTTAAAAACTTTCCAGAGGAAATGCCCAGATGCAGATGGCTTCACTGTGAATTCTACTAAACTTTTAAAGAAACATTAATGCCAATTCCTCATTAAATCTTCCAAAAAACAGGAGAGGAGGGAATGGGGAACATTTCCTAACTCATTCTATGAGGCCACCATTACCTCGATACCAAAACCAGACAAAGACATCACAAGAAAACTATAGGCCAACATCTGGCACAGCCCCATACCCATGCAGCATCAACTCAACCCCTTGAGGGCTAGACACCAAGGTCAGGCACGCGGGTGGTTAGCTATGTGCACGTGGCCAATCCCCAATAAAACTCTGGCTATCAAGGCTCAGGTGAGCTTCCCTGAATGTTAATTCCCCATACATAATGTCATACACATCCCTGCTGTCCACATGACTCCACTGGGAGAGAACAACCGGAAGCTCACGCCTGGCAACTTCAGGACCCTGCCCTATGCTTCTCTCTGGGGCTAACTTTAATCTGTGCGCTTTAGCTACTATCAACCACAACTGTGAGTACAGTAGTCCCCTTTACCTGTGGTTTCCCTTTCCATAGTTTCAGTTACCTGAGATACAGTATAATAATAGATCACATTCACATCCTTTATTATAGTATATTGTTATAATTTATAATAATATAATATTGCTCTATTTTATTATTATCAATCTCTTACTGTGCCTAATTTATAAATGAAAGTATCATAGGTATGTATGTGTAGGTAAAAGCATAGTATATAGAGGATTCAGTACTATCCTCAATTTGAGGTGTCCACGGGGGGTTTTGGAATATACCCACCTTGGCTAAGGGGGAGACTACTGTGTAAAGCTTTTCTGAGTCCTAGAGTCCTTCTAGTGAATTACTGAGTGGTCTAGGGGACCCCTGAACTCGTAGTTTGTATCAGAAGGGAAGGTAGTCTTCAGGACTTCTGAACTCTGTAATTAGAAACCACTGAACTGTATAGTTTAAATGGATGCGTTATAGGGTCTATGTATTATATCTCAATATAACTGTTAACACAAAGATAACGATCCTTCTTCGTAACCATAATTCCATCGTCACATCTAAAATTACATTTATCAGTTGACTCTAAAACTGGAAATCTAACAAGCAACATTCCTGTACCAGGCTCGCTGAAAGTTCAGTTACTACCTTGAGCCATTCCAAGGAGAATAATTTTAGCTTGCTAGACAAATGGACGTTTCCCTTGTTCCAATTGCTGCTCTGAATTATACCTCATTTTCAGTCTGTTCATTTCTGGACTACATCTTTCCATATTCTCCTGGGAATCCTTGCCTCTGCCACTCTCTGCTATCCTTGCTCCATCATGGAGGTGACCTCTGACATCTTGAGCATCCCCTTTACCCCTCTCATGGGTTAGAACCACTACTCTGGATTCCAAGGGATTGTCTTTCTTGGTTTACTCACTGGCTCCACTGAGGGACCTCAGGCAACATCACATCCTGAGAAAGGACACAGAAGGGTAACCTCTGAGACTTTCCATGTTTAATGCTTCCTTTGTCTTACCTGTGATTGATAGCTTGGCTTGGGAAAAAAGTCCATGCTGAAAATCATTCTCTCCCCTAACAGTGAAAGTCTTGCTTCCATGGTAACTTAGCTTCTCATATTGGCTTTGAAACTAGTGCCAGTTTTCATTTTGTTCTTTTATAGGTGATCTGATTTTCCTTCAAAAAGCATTTAGGATCTTCTCTTTATATTTCTGAAATTGCCCAGTATTGGGTGTAGGTGTGGGTCTTTTTTATTCCTTGTGCTAGACATTCAGAGTCTTTTGAATACATGAAATATCATATTTTGTGGTGAAAATGATTTGTGAAAATGGATAGTGAGGATGGTTGCACAATATTATAAATATACTTAATGCCAATGAAATATACACTGACACATATACTTAAAATGGCAAATTTTATGGTATATATTTTATCACAGCAGTTCTTAAACTGTGGGTCACGACCCACAGGAACTGTATTAAAGGGTTGCGGCATTAAGAAGGTTGAGAATCACTGTTTTATCACAATAAAAATATTTTAGACCAGACACAGTGGCTCACACCTATAATCCTAGCACTTATAGGGCGAGACAGGAGGATCATTTGTAGCCAAGAGTTCAAGATTAGCCCGAGCAATATAGGAAGACCCCATCTCTACAAAAAATAGAAAAATGAGCTGGGCACTGTGACACATGTCCATAGTCACAGCTATTTAAGAGGCTGAGGCAGGAGGATTGCTGGAGCCCAGGAGCTGGAGGTTGCAGTGAGCTAAGATGCTATCACTGCACTCTAGCCTGGGTAACAGAGGGAGACTCTGTCTCAAAAAAAAAAATTAAAATGATATTTTCTATTAACCTGAGTTTAACAACACTTTCTTGTCATCCAGTCTCAATATTACAGATACAACTTCTCTAATTACTGGACACTAACTTTTAAAAGTTCTTGTTTCCAGAAGCATTTTCATTTCAGGACCTATGGTTTTATTTCTCCAATTATATTTAAGAGTAAGGAAATGAAAGTCTGACCAGGGATTGAGGCCTCACTTCAAATGTGGGTTGCAGTTATGTTGGGCAGACAGAAATGCCACAGTGAGTAGGCTTTTATTCTCAGGGTAGGGTCTCTAGGTCTCTCCAGAGTGTTTCTTTCTTTTTCCTTTCTACAAAGACAGTGCTTGGATACTTTCTTTAAATAGACTCAGTTTTCACCCAGAGACAGGTGCTCAGCTGTGAGCCTGACCATCAAGGATGGGTCAAGGGGGGTTAGTTTCTACACAGGACTTCACTTATCCCCCACTGTTCCAAGCCTACTTCCAGTCCTGACTCCTCAGGTGACCACCTGTAAGTTCAGGCTTTTCTGGGCTTTTGTAGGGAAGAAGAACTCTGGCCTTAGCACACCATCCCACTCACATTCTAGGCCAGTCTCCCCCTTCAGGCACTGTTCTCACAAGTCCTTTTGTTCCAGATAGTTGCAAGTTTTCCACATCCTCTGTGTTCATCTCCTTCCTGCTCCCCTATGGCATCACTTAAAAGTTTTATGAATTAAAACTTATTTGTAGTCCCAGGCAAGAAAGAGGATAAACACAAGTGCTCAGTACATGTTCAGTCTTTCTTGAAGCAAAACTGCCTTTAATTAAAAACCTCAACTTAAGAACATATCCTTACAAGATAATTTCCTGACAGAAACTAAACGCTACCCTTATACAATTAGCAAGTTCACAACTTTAAAAATCAGAGCAAAAGCAGAATTCACTGACGTGTGGCCATGGCCCACATTCAGGAGGCATTTAACAGACAGCATCAACCTCTGACAGCCTTTGATTTGTGAGCATGCAGGATTTCAAAGGTTTGTGAATCACAGCCTTAGAGAGTTATCCTTTCACTAATAACAAAATCGTAACAAGGAGCTGAAAATAAACTTACTACTCCAGAAGAGCACCAATTTTGAGTTTTATAATAATTAGAACTTTCAACACCTTTTCCAAGAAACATTTTAAGAGCTTTGCATATGTACTTATGTACACATGCAAGAAAGATCTACTTCAGTATTAATCTGTAACACTGGAGGGAAAAAGTGGTTACCTTATAAACAATTAAATGGAGCTCTTCATAAGTGTCATCTGTATTTACAAAAATTTTGGGGAATCTGCATTTTGCTTCTGGATCATTAAGGTTCAAAGGTCCAGTAAGAAATCTTAAAAGTAAGCACAGACATGACTCAATTCAATTAGGTAAACTAAAAACAGAAACTTACAAACAGAATACATTCCTATTTAATATATATCATTTTTTTAAATGCTAGATGCTATCTGGAAAACAACAAAATCAGAATATGATAAAGTAAGTTTTTTTTTTTTTTTTTTTTGAGACAGAGCCTCAAGCTGTCACCCTGGATAGAGTGCTGTGGCATCACAGCTCACAGCAACCTCCAATTCCTGGGCTCAAGTGAGTCTCCTGCCTCTACCTCCCAAGTAGCTGGGACTACAGGCGCCCGCCACAACGCCTGGCCATTTTTTGGTTGCAGCTGTCATTGTTGTTTGGCAGGCCCGGGTTGGATTCGAACCCGCCAGCTCAGGTGTACGTGGCTGGCGCCTTAGCCCATTGAGCCATGGGCGCCGAGCCCCTTCCTTCCTTTCTTAATTTTTTTTTTTTTTTGTTTGTTTTTTGAGACAGAGTCTCATTCTGTCACCTGGTTAGAGTGCAGTGCTGTGATCTCAGCTCACTGAAGCCTTAGATTCTTGGGCTCTAGCAGTCCTCCTTTTTCGGCCTCCTGAGTATCTGGGACTGTAGGCACTCATCATGGTACCCAGCTGACTTTTCTTTTTTCTTTTTCTTTCTTTCCTTTTTCTTTTTTTTTTTTTTTTTTGAGACAAAGCCTCAAGCTGTTGCCTTGGGTAGAGTGCAGTGTCACCACAGCTCACAGCAAACTCCAAACTCCAACTCCTGGGCTTAAGCAGTTCTCTTGCCTCAGCCTCCCAAGTAGCTGGGACTACAGGTGACCACCACTACGTCCAGGCTGTTTTTTGGTTGCAGTTGTCATTGCTGTTTGGCAGGCCCAGGCTGGATTTAAACCCACTAGCTCTGGTGTACGTGGCTGGCGCCTTAGCCTGTTGAGCTATAGGGGCCCAGCCGGCTTTTCTATTTTTTGTAGTGGAGGTCTTGCTCTTGTTCAGGCTTTGTTTGGGGCTGCTGGCCTCAAGCAGTATTCTGTCCTTGGCCTCCCAGAGTGTTGGGATCATAGGCACGAGCCACCTGGCCCTCATCTCTGCATTGAATTGAGTAGGGGATCCTCTCCTCCTCTCCCTCCTTTCCGGTTTCTTCCTCTTCTTCCTTGTCTTTTCTTTGTTTCCTTGGTAATTTTAAACAAAGCTGAAGGAGTCACATCTAAGCCATCGTTAATTTTGCTTAGTTCCCTAAAGTAAAGATTTATTTTTTGCTATATATGGCCCAAATTTTTTTTAATTTTAAATTTCAGTTGTTTTGGCCAGATGTGATGGCTCACACCTGTAATCCCAGCACTCTGGGAGGCTGAGGTGGGTGGATTGCCAGAGCCAGAGGGAGGCCCCCCCTCCCTAAAAAGATAGCCGGGTAATGTGGTGGGCAAGAGGCAAGAGAATCACTTGAGCCCAAGAGTCTGAAGGTTGCTATGAGCTGTGACACCACAGCACTCTCCTGAGGGCGACGAAGTGAGACTCTGTCTCAAATAAATAAATAAATAAATATTTCAGTTTAGTTTCAAAGCTGTTGAGCCACACCTGTATTAGTCAGTAGTAAGAACTGGTAGTGACGAATGCCGCTTTTTTTTTTTTTTGAGACAGAGTCTCACCACAGCTCGGTAGAGTGCTGTGGTGTCACAGCTCACAGAAACCTCAAACTCTTGGGCTTAAGTGATTCTTTTGCCTCACCCTCCCAAGTAGCTGGGACTACAGGTGCCCGCCACAGTATCTGGCTATTTTTATTTTTTAGTTGTAGTTGTTGTCGTCGTTTGGCAGGCCCGGGCTGGATTCAAAATCCCTAGCTCCGTGTATATGGCTGGCGCCCTAGCCACTGAGCTACAGGTGCTGAGCTACGAATGCCACTTTAAAATTCAGATCTGGGCTTGGCGCCTGTGGCTCAAAAGGCTAAGGCGCCAGCCACGTACACCTGAGCTGGCGGGTTCGAATCCAGCCCGGCCCGCCAAACAACAATGACGGCTGCAACCAAAAAATGGCCAAGTGTTGTGGTGGGCGCCTGTAGTCCCAGCTACTTGGGAGGCGGAGGCAGGAGACTTGCTTGAGCCCAGGAGTTGGAGCTTGCTGTGAGCTGTGATGCCACGGTACTCTACCCAGGGTGACAGCTTGAGGCTCTGTCTCAAAAAAAAAAAAAAAAAAAAATTCAGATCTGTGTGTAATTGCAGTGTTCTTTGGTGATGCATTAGCCTTGGACCCATTATGTGCTTCATCTGATTTTCTCTGACAGGGGAGTCATTTTCTTGTATCACTTCATGTCCTGTGTAACTGAATTTCTAGCACTCTGTGGTTGCCCAGTTAAGGAGTAGTTGGTTTGAGAAACTATTTCATCTGGGTGATGAACAGCTGGGTGGTTGTGCATAGGATTCTCAGCAGATCTGCAGGTTCAGGGCATTTTTGGTTTTAATTGTTAATTTTAAACATAATTCAAGTTATCTTTGTAAAAAAGAAAAGGTGCCTTTTGAGTTTGATTATCTCAACTATAGTTTTACTACAGAAATGATTCCCTGAAGTTTAGTAACTAAGGAGAGTTATGGGTTATTGTATCCAGATTTTGGTTCTTCTTTTCAGAGGCAAAGAATGAGAAAAACATGATTAGATTTAATCACTTTCTGCACAATTTAGGCTTGAATTGCAGTAAATCTCTACTCCAAATATGAAAATGTTCCCTTGATTTAGGATTCAGTATGATCACAGTGGATTCTTTCTCCTTTGCATTTTTGGTGTGTTAAATAGGGAGAAATTTCTTACCACTTCAGTGGAGTAACAGTTCTTTTTTTTTTTTTTTTTTTTGAGGCAGAGCCTCAAGCTGTCACCCTGGATAGAGTGCTGTGGCATCACAGCTCACAGCAACCTCTAATTCCTGGGCTCAAGCAAGTCTCTTGCCTCCACCTCCCAAGTAGCTGGGACTACAGGCACCCGCCACAACGCCTGGCCATTTTTTGCTTGCAGCCGTCATTGTTGTTTGGCGGGCCCGGGCTGGATTTGAACCCGCCAGCTCAGGTGTACGTGGCTGGCGCCTTAGCCCGCTGAGCCACAGGCGCCGAGCCGGAGTAACAGTTCTTATCTTACTGGTTTAGACAAACAAAATACAGTGCTGTACCTGGAGTGACTTACACCGATGACTGAGTTAGTGTTCACTGGCTCAGCTGGTGCTGGATGGTGGTGAGCACTTGCTCAGGTGGTTACAGCAGACCGATGGATTCATGCTAGATGAGGCCCAGGCCATTCCAGGTAAAGGTCTATGAAGTAAGCGTTTTTCTTTTTCAATTAAGGTTTTTATTTCGAGATGTTACAGGTTGACATGCTGTAAGAAATAACTCAGTGATGTCTTTCCCTCACTATCCCATGGATTACATCTCCCAGAACTGAAGTACAGTTATCACCCCTAGGATGTTGAAGTCAGTACTGTCTGCTCACCATGTTCACAGTTCCCAGTGTCTCTTACTGGGAACTGGCGTGTGTGTGTGTGTGTGTGTGTGTTTAGTTCTTGGCAAACTAATGGGCTTTATTTTAGACTAGCTTTTTGTTTTGTTTTGTTTTGCAGTTTGGCCGAGGCTGGGTTTGAACCCATCACCTTCGGTATATGGGGCCGGCGCTCTACTCGCTGAGCCACAGGCATTGCCAGAATAGTTTTAGATTTACAAAAAAGTTACAGAGATTGAATACAGAGTTTCAGTGTCACACACCTTCCCTCCAGTTTCCCTAGTACTTAATATCCTACATTTCTGTAGTACATTTGTCACAACTAATAATCTATATCGATACAATGTTAACGTTGCTCCATATTTTATTCAGATGTCATTGGTTTTCACATAATGTCCTTGTTCTGTCCTAGGATCCCACATTACATTGAGTTGTCATGTCTTTTTAGGTACCTCTAGAGCAGTGGTTCTCAACCTTCCTAATGCCACAACCCTTTAATGCAGTTCCTGTGGGTTGCGACCCACAGGTTGAGAACCGTTGCTCTAGAGGGTGACAGTTTCTGGGACTGTCCTTGGTTTTGATGATCTTGACAGTTTTAAGGAGTACTGGTCAGGTATTTTGTAGAATGTCCCTCAATTTTGGCTTGTATGATGTTTTCTCATGGTTCAACTGTGGTTATGGGTTTGGGGGAAGACCACAGAGGTAAAGTGCTGTCCTCATTACAGTATTACTCTTACCCCACCAAGGGTGAAGCTAGCAAGATTTCATGCTGCTGTTGGTGAGCTCGACCACATGTCTTTTCTGCTTTTGTCACCACACAGGTATGGCCCATGCAGGAGTTCTGACCTCTTGGAGGGCAGAGTGTCTACGTACCTTTGGCGTCTTTTCTCCATGGAAGATTTGCCCTCTCTCACCCATTCATACAATCTGTTTGTTTGTATCAGCGTGGACTGTAGGTGTTTATTTTATACTCCGGGTTATAATCCAGTGCTGTATCATTGAGGTGCTTATTTTGTTGCTGAAATTGTTATCTTCTTTCACTTGGCTTCTGGGTCCCTTTAACATACCCACAAATTTTGAGCACTTCCTTACTTTCGGGAGCTACAAGAAGTTCTGGGGTCATCTTACGTTTACATCTTAGATTTCTCTCAGGATCTCTGATTCCTTTTATGGGAGAATGGAATTAGAAACCTAGGTCTGAGAACTGGTATGCTCATCACTGCTGGAGTATGGGAGCTTCCTGGCTGTCTGGGGATAGCTGAGAAGTGGGTGTGTGCGTATGTGTACACACTGGTTATTTCTGTGTTCATCCACGTGCATGTCAGAGTTCAGATTGGGGCCTTCCTCTCTCATCTAGTATTACATGGATCATTCCAGCCTTTCCTCCTGCTTATCCGTCGCTTCTCGTCTGGCAGAGAGAAAACTAGCTCCTGCCATCCGCAGTCCATGTACCTGTCTGCTCAGTTTTGTTATATGTGCGTAGAGGTTTTAGGTTATTATACTGTCACACCTGTGCCCTTGGGAAATAACTTGACCCCCTAGAGTACAGTGCTTAGGTGGGGACCTTTTGTCTTTGGTCTTACACTCATTCCCTCATTTCCAAGTTATGTAGGCATCTCCCCCTTCACTGGGGTTGTGACCTGTGTGTATAATACAACCAGATCTTCCCCCACAGCCTGCATTCCGCCCAGGCATCTTCTGACAGCTGCTTAAGTTATTTAAAATTTTGCATACATTAAGGTTTGATCTTTGTGCTGTAAAGTTCAGCGGATTTTGACAGACGCATCCACCTGTACAGTACTTACTATACAGTAGTTTCACTGCCTGCAAAAAGTCTCCTGTAGCCTGTAGTTCCAGCTCCTTGTAGTTCCAGCCTTGGGAGGCTGAGGTGAGAGGATCACTTGGGCCCTGCAGTTTGAATTTATGGTTAGGGTAACATAGTGAGACCCCCGACTCAGAAAAACAAAGCTGTCTGTGCTTTACCCACTTAGTTCTCCCCAGCTTCTAGCAGCTGCTGATCTGTTCTCCATCTCTGTAGGTTTTCCTTTTCCAGAAGCCTTTTCAGTTTGGTCCCCTCTTAGCAGCATGCATTGTGTGGCTTGATAGTTCATTTCTTTTTATTGAATAGTATTCCATCATGTGGTTGTACTGATGTGTCTTTTAAGTCTCTTCAATCTGTAGGTTCTCTCTTCATCCTTTTCTTTTGTTTTTGAGACAGCGTCTCACTTTGTCGCCCTTGGCAAAGTGCCGTGGTGTCACAGCTCACAGCAACCTCCAACTCTTGGGCTGAAGTGATTCTCTTGCCTCAGCCTCCCAAGTAGCAGGGACTACAGGCGCCTGCCACAACACCTGGCTATGTTTTGGTTGTAGTTGTTTAGTTGGCGCAGGCTGGATTCAAACTCGTCACCCTCGGTGTATGTGGCTGGCACCATAACCACTGTGCTACGGGCGCCATGCCCTTTCTCCTTCAGTTTTTTTTTTTTTCTTCCTCCTCATCTGTTGAAGAACTTGGGCCTTTGGACTTGCTGACTTTCCCATGGTGTGAATTTTGCTGATTGCACACTCATGGTGCAAATCCAAAACACTTTTGTTTGTCCTCTTAGAAATTGGTAGCAGACTCTGACTTGACTTGAGCCCTTGGGTCAGATGTTAAATAGTGCTGTGTCTTCTCTGAGGACTCCCCTGTCCTCAGCATGCACGTGCTGTCAACTACTCAGTATCAAGCAGGCAGTCTTAGGTAGGACGTAAGTAAACTCAGTTCAGGGATTGAAGTGACCTGCCTTACAGACACTTGAGCCTTTTCCCTGCCTCTTGTTTTATGTTGGTCAGCACCCATGCAGAGTGCTGAGGAACAGAAATTAAAAGTAATTTTATTAGTGCTTGGTAAGTGGGGAACTTGCCCCTTGTCACTTAATGGATGTACTTTTTGGTTTCTGTTTGGCTTTGTGTTTGTGGCCCTCAGTCAGTTGAGTAAAGGCTGTGAACATGTGCACTGTGACAGAGACAAGCGGTGGCCTCGTGCCGACTGATGCACGTGTAGACAGCGTGAGGCTGCTGGGCGGTGGAGATGCCGGGCAGAGGGAGCCTCGAGGGACAAGCTGAGGTGGGGTTTGTTTTTATTGTGCTTTTCAGAAGAGTGTGCAATTTAAAATTACAATTGTTTATTTCTGGCATTTCCTCTTTCATAATTTCAGACTTGGGTTTGATGGCAGATAAGGGGAGACTGCCCTAGTACTTTATGCTTACCTAGCACTTTACCCTTCATACAGCACTTTTCAAACGTCGTTTCTTTTGGTTTTGGCCCTTGGCAGGTAAGGCTTCTGCTCATACATGGTGGACCTGAGCCTTGAAATGAGGCCAGTCTGAGTTCACGCTTCTCTTCTATATATTGAAGGAATTGGTGTCATCAGAGCTTATGATTTTTTTTTTCTTTTTTTGAGGCAGAGTCTCACCACGTTACCCTCAGTAGAGTGCTGTGGGCGTCACAGTTCACAGCAACCTCAAACTCTTAGGGTTAAGCGATTCTCTTGCCTCAGCCTCCCAAGTAGCGGGACTGCAGGTGCCTGCCACATGCCTGGCTGTTTTTTTTTGTTGCAGTTGTTACTGTCGTTTGGCAGGCCCAGGCTGGGTTTGAATCCACCAACCCTGATGTATGTGGCCAGTGCTCAGCCGCTGAGCTACAGGTGCCGAGCCTGATTTTTTTTTTTTAAATTAAGAGACATGGTCTTGCTCTGTGGCCCAGCCTGGAGTGCATTGACATGATTACAGCTCACTGCAGCCTCAGCCTCCTCAGTAGCTGGGTGGGACTAAAGTGCCTGCATCATGTCTGGCTGATTGATTTTTTTGTATAGCTGGGGTCTTGCTATGTTACCCATGCTGGTCTTGAACTCCTGATCTCAAGCTGTCTTCCACTTCAGCCTCCTATTGCACTGTACTATAGTCGTGAGCCACCTGCCTGGCCTTCAAGATCTATTTTAATCCTGGGACTGAAAGGTCTGAGGCTTTTGAGGTTTCTGAGTTTGGGGGATTTATTTGAGGAGGTTGTGTAATTTCAGTCAACTCATTAGCTTTTTAGTGACATGGTTTTTCTCATATAGAAAAAGAATGTTTGTAACCGAACTTTCCTTTGCATCAGCACTTGTGGCAGAAAAGTATTTTGGCCCTTGAAAAAGTCATTTGAAGAGAATATATAAAATTAAACTTAGCTTAAAATTCTCAGGTCTTAGCATACTGGTGGTAGTGGAAGCTGTGGGCGTGTGCGTTGGCTCTTAGGCTCCTGCTTCTTGCTTGTGTAATACATTTCTCTGACCTGGACTCAGAATCCACTGTGTCCTTGAGTTGCCCCACAGGCGGGATCCCGTGTGTGTTTGACTCCATGGTCTGTCCCCTTCTCAGGGAAGGAGAGAGTGTGAGAAAGAAGAGGAGAGAATAAGATGCCCAGAGGAATAGTAATACTGGGATTGAATCTATAGACGTTCAGTGTGTTTTTTGTACTGTGCAAAATCAACAGCTACTTAAATTATTGATCCCTTTCTTTTATTCTTACCACAAATTCTAGTTATGGCATAGGATTTATTTGCAGGATAAAAATCTACTTAATTTATAGCAGAAAGGGATTCAATAACAAAAGTCATTGCAGAGGCTATGGGAGTAATAGAGTCTAGGCTGAGTTCCAGGGACGCCTGCCCGAGGAGTCCCTCTGCCTCTGTAGTTGGGGAAGTTCACTGTGCTGCCCCTTGACAGGAGGCTGTTGGACCAGTAAATGCCCTGCGGACTGGGGCTTTGCTATACCTCTGTGGCCCTGGACTCCAGAAACAGTGCCACATTTGTGGGGACCTCATACAGCCTTAGCTGACTCAGAGGAACACATGTGCGCTAGGGGCCCAGACAGATGCCAGGGCGTCTGGGGAGTTAATTTCCCAGCTTCACAGTGTGAGTAGAAGGGAGTCAGAATAATAGCGGACGTACATCCAGTATCTGCTGTCACTTCAGCTGAGTGGCCAAGAACAGCTGGCCTGAAGTCCAGAAGTAGGTGTTGGCAGGGCTCTGCCAGGAGGCTCTGGGAGAGTCCTGGCCTCTTTCCGGACTTAGATGGCTCGATCGTTATTCCCGGCTTTCCCTTCCTGGCTGTCACATCTGTGTGTGGCCCCCCACAGGGGTGCTCGGTATGGCATTCAGGTCCCAGATGTGTCCTCAAGACCCCAACTTAGCTTTTCCCAAATAAGGTGACATTCGCAGGGTCTGGGGATTCATCATTTGCCATTATTTAAGCATCTCATTGTCTGTGTTTCAAACCTACAAATGTTGTTATGTCTTAGGATGCCTAATGCCAGTTGAAGACGCTTGGTTTCCATAGATGGTGTTGGCTTCTGTGCTGAATGAACTCAGGAAACATATCGTGGAAAGAACTCTTTCTATAATTTAATAATGCCCATTTTAGGATCCATGTTATATAATACTAGGCACATTAAAATGAAATATATTTAAAAATTCAGTTTCTTAACACGCAAGATTTCAAGAGCTTGGTTAGCCACATGTGGCTGGTGGCTACTACAGTGACAATGGAGATACAGGGACATTCCCACATCATAGAGCTTTCTGTTGGACGTTGTTGATGAGAATAGAAATGCAGTCATTTTGTGTTGCTCAACACGTGAGGTGACTCCTTACTGTGTGGCCCTTACGGAGTGGAGACAAACCAGGAGGGCGCAGCCTGGGAGGGCCCTGAGCACTGCAGGCAGCTGTAACCGGTGGTGTGTGTGTGTGTCAGAATGTGTGCACGGGATCTAGTAAGTTTGCAGATTTGCCACCTTGCTCTTACGTTGGCAGCAGTGTAAAAACTCGGCAAAATCTCATACTCCTGGCATTTCAGTGTCTCACAGGTGTGTCCGTGTAGATGTGGGGCAGTGTCTTGCTGAGTGGCGTTCATTACTGTTGTGTGTTCTTGTCAGAGCTTGAATTAGAGCAATAAACAGACATTTAATTTCTTGTTAAGCTTTCTTTCTTAAAGAGTGGACATGAAATCAGGACATGTTAATTCAAGTTTATGGGGATAATCCCATGAAGAAAACAGCAGTATACAAGCAGATTAAACATTTTTCTTAGGGGAGAGAAAGCGTGACTGATGAAGAGAGATCAGGGCAGCCTGAAATAAGCAGAACTGATGAAAACATTACTAAAATTTCTTAAATTGTACATCAGAATCATCAGCTGACTGTGAGAAGCATAGCAGACCAAGTAAGCAATGTCAGAGAAACAGGAAAATCTTAACTGAAAATCTTGGTCAAAAACTCAAGGCTCTTGTATCACAAACAGTACACCAGGTCACTGTGTGGGAGGGAGTTTTTATCTAGTAATCAAATAACTGTGTGGGACACCCTTCCAGACCACTGGATCTGGCCCCCAGTGACTTCTTCACCCAAAGATAAGGAAAATGTTGAAAGGAAGACTTTTTTTGAGACAGAGCCTCAAGCTGTCATCCTGAATAGAGTGCTGTGGCATCACAGCTCACAGCAACCTCCAATTCCTGGGCTCAAGCGAGTCTCCTGCCTCCACCTCCCAAGTAGCTGGGACTACAGGCACCCGCCACAATGCCCGGCCATTTTTTGGTTGCAGCCGTCATTGTTGTTTGGCGGGCCTGGGCTGGATTCGAACCCGCCAGCTCAGGTGTACATGGCTGGCGCCTTAGCCCATTGAGCCACAGGCACCGAGCCAGAATTGTACACTTTATATGAGTGAATTGTATGGTATATGAATTATAGCTCAAAAATGTTTTTAAATAATCTGTAAAGTGCTTAGCATAGAATTTGAAACACAGCACATATCAGCTAATAATATTAGCAAGCATTACTTAAGACCCCACTGATAGGTTTCCCTACCCAGGGGAAAAACCCAAATCGATTATGGGCCAAGAGTACAATTTTCATATAAAAGAACCAGCATCAGTTATCAAGGACCCTCTATAAAAATTGTATATTCTCCTACCTCAGCATGGTTATTTCTACAGTTTAATTTCTCTTCAACTAAAGGAAAAAATGGGAATTATCCCAAACACAAAACCCATTCTCCTTAAGAGAACTGCCTGCATTATCAAATGAAGTAAGTGTTTCACCAATTCAAACATTGTTCAGCTACAAATTCCCAAACTTAGGAATCATCAAACTTAGGAATTATTTTATTATATATCTTGTTTCAAACTGATCAAACCACATGGTAAGACAACTCAAGTGTCCCCTTACCCAGCACTCCAGGAGGCTGAGGCTAGAAGATCGCTTGAGACCAGAATAACATAGCAAGACTCCCACCTCTACAAAAAATAGAAAAATTACTTGGGCCCAGAAGTTTCAGGTATGATGACACCACAGCACTCCAGCCCAAATGACAGAGTGAGACACTATCTCCAAAAAATAATAAAAAATTTTACAAATGAAGTTTCCTCCAAACTAAAGCACTTTAAAAAGAGATCTAATTCTCAAAAAGAGTAAATGGTATTCACTTCAGCAACACATATACTAAAAAATGGAATGAAACAGTGAAGATTTAACATGGCCCCAGTACAAGGATGACACACAAATGTGTGAAGTATTCCTTTAAAAAAAAGAATAAATAGAAAAAGTCCTGCATTAATACAATAGGTACAAAGTGGGCTGGGAGGGCGCAGTGGCTCAAGCCAGTAATCCCCGCACTTGGGAGGCGGAGGTGTGTGGACTGCCTGAGCTCACCGAGTTCGAGACCAGCCAGAGTGAGAGGCTCAAAGGAGTAGGGTGCTGGCCCCACATATCAGAGGTGGCGGGTTCAAACCTGACTCCAGCCAAAAACTGCAAAAAAAAGGGGGGGGGCTGAGGAGGGAGAATTGCTTGAGCTCAGGAGTTCGAGACTCGCCTGAACGAGAGTGAGACCCCGACTCATGAAAAAAATGGAAAAACCCAGCCGGGCGCCACAGCGAGCACCTGTAATCCCAGCGGCTTCCGGAGGCTGCGGGGCAGCGGGATGCCCACAGCCCGAGTCTGAGGTTGCACTGAGTTACCACGCCCACTACACTCTGCTCAGGGGCACAGCGTGGCACTGTGTCTCAACAAAAAAAAAAAAAAAAAAAGGAAGAAATAAAAAATAAGCAACGAAATAAAAAAAAAAACCAAAAAAAAAAAAAAAAGCCGGGCGTTGTGGTGGGCGCCTATAGTCCCAGCTACTCGCGAGGCTGAGGGAAGAGAATCACGTAAGCCTAAGACTTTGAGGTTGCTGTAAGCTGTGACGCCACCGCACTCTACTAAGGTCAACAAAGTGAGACGCTGTCTCAAAACAAAAAAAATAATGATAGGCACAAAGTGCAAGGAAATATTAGGTACAATTTTAAATGTCTTGTCAGAGAACAGAAGAATTTTAAAAAGTTCCTTGTTGGGCGGTGCCTGTGGCTCATCAAGTAGGGCTCCGGCCCCGTATACCGAAGGTGGAGGGTTCAAACCCAGCCTCGGCGAACTGCAAAACAGGAAAAATAGCCGGGCGTAGTGGCAGGCACCTGTAGTCCCAGCTACTGGGGAGGCTGAGGCAAGAGAATCACCTAAGCCCAGGAGTTGGAGGTTGCTGTGAGCTGTGTGACGCCATGGCACTCTGCCGAAGGTGATAGTGAGACTGTCTCTACCAAAAAAAAAAAAAAGTTCCTTGTTCATTAGGTCTTTCAAGCACAAATTCTTAGAACTGCCTAGGACAATTCCTTTGCTAAGGAATCTTTCCTAAGATGACCTCAATAATAAAGAGGGAGGTAATATAGTAGTTAAGTCATTATTAAGCAAAACAAAGAAATGTTAATAAATTTCAACATAAATTGACTTTAGATGGGAGACAATACAATGTGTTTTTTAATTTCCACAAAATATAGGAATTAGGCCTTATAAGATAAAATGTATCACTCTACCACTATTTCCAATAAGATTAGCACTATTCTAGCATGGTTTTCACTTCTAGAATGGTTTTTATTACAATAAAAAGTGACAAATACTTTTTAAGATGATGTGAGAATAGGCTAAAAGCATAGACTCAACTATGAGATACTCTCCCTTGGAGCTGGTTAAAACCTCTATTTTAGAAATATGGACAGTTGTCACCCTGCCTAAGTTTCCAAGTTATACTAAAGCCCATACAGGAGGACTAAGGGATAGGTCTTACCTATCCAGAAATCATCATGATAAATGTTAAAGAAGCAGATAACAGCTCGGCGCCTGTGGCTCAATGGGCTAAGGCGCCAGCCACGTACACCTGAGCTGGCGGGTTCGAATCCAGCCCGGGCCCGCCAAACAACAATGACGGCTGCAACCAAAAAATGGCCGGGCGTTGTGGCGGGCGCCTGTAGT
>CAUYRH010152877.1:0-12254 GCA_963574655.1 Perodicticus potto
AGTCCCAGCTACTTGGGAGGCAGAGGCAGGAGACTCGCTTGAGCCCAGGAGTTGGAGGTTGCTGTGAGCTGTGATGCCACGGCACTCTATCCAGGGTGACAGCTTGAGGCTCTGTCTCAAAAAAAAAAAAAAAAAAAAAGAGTGAGTCCAGCCCAAATCAGCAGGGCTACCTGAGTCACCTCCAACTGACCCTAGGTGTGTGAGCAGTGACTGTGCATCATCAGAAGCCACTGAGGGCTTGGGATTGGTTGTTACATGGCACTATCATGCCTGTACTGCTGACGTGATGGCCTTTTGTGCATGTCTGAGAGCAGTAATTCTCTCAGGGCCCCATCACTTGGGGCTTATTGCTGGCTTCACTGAGGCTTGTCAGCATGCCCACAGGCCACTCTTCCTTAGTCACTGGGGGGATGCTGGGGTACAAGGCACCCTTAGACTTTAGGACTGATGGCTGAATAACATGGTTGTTAGTTGCTCAGGCTCCAGGTTTAAATCCTGCTACCCCATTACTAGCTATTGATCTGGGGTAAGGTTTGAAACATCTTTGAGTTTCAATTTCATCATCCATAAAGGAGAATAATAATCAGAGTTGTGATGAGAAATAAAGGAGATCGTATATGAAGCCCTTGGGCACTGCCTGCCGTAGATTAGCAAGTGCTCAATGCACATGGGCCACACAATTGCTACCAGGCACCCATGACATGCTCGTCAATCACTGGCCCGTGGGGCTCTCAGCATCCCTGGTCAGGATCCCCACCCACAGCAGGCAGAAGGTGGAGGTGGGAGGCTCAGTGTCAAAAGTTCCCAGTTTCCCTTCTTCCCAGCCACTGGTTTCTGAGCTTCTGGACAAAGACCACAAATCCTTTCTGCTGCCCCCTCCCAGTGTGCTTTGCAGTTTGCCTTCAACGGAGGGTGGGGTGGAGGGGGAAGGATCATGCATTGGGTTCCTGACAGCTTCCCTGCTTTCCCTCTTGCCCGCTCTAAACCATCCTCCCCCCAAATGTAACAGATAATCACAAATGCAGTGGCTAAAAACACACACATTTATTTCACACTTCTGGAGCTCAGAAGTCCACAATTTATCTCAATGGGCTAAAGTCAAGGTGTGGGCAGGAGCTCTAGAGAAGAATCCGTTTCCTTGCCTTGTCCAGTGTCTAGGGGCTGCCTGCTTTCCTGGGCAGGGTGAGAAGCTTCCCAGCCAGCAGGCAGCGTCTTCAAATCTCTCTCTGGATCTGAGTCCCTGCTTTCATTTTCATGTCTCTTGACCCTGGTCCTCCTGTCTCCCTTTTAAGGTCCTCAAGGACCCTTGTTAGTTACACAGGGCCCTCCCAGACAATCTGAGATGATCGTTCTGGGTCTTTAATTTAATCCCATCTGAAAATTCTTTTTTGCCTTCTAAAACAAGTTCTGGGGAATTAGGGTATAGGGCTGTTCTGGGGAGGCCTTATTCTGTCTACCATAAGCAGGCATTGATCCTTGGGCCCAACAGTGGATCTTGTCCTGAAATCTGAGAATTTTACAATCTTATTAAAAAATAAAACTGTGGCTTATATTTTACCATGTTGCTACAAAATAGTGGTTTTGATAATTTAATCACATTCCTGAAAGTTGATTAAAATTTGGGCTGGAGGCCTGCTGCTCAACACTGCTCTTATGCCTCTTACAATTACTGACTATCTCCCTTTTCCTCTTTTCCTTACTGCCTCATTCGGGGCCACATCATCCCGGCCTAGACTGATGCAGTAGACTCCTCACTGGCATCGCTGCCTCCATTCTTGCCTGCTCCAAATCACTGTCCCCACAGCGGTCAGGCGGACACTTTATGCCTCTGACCGCAGTGGTAATTTCTCTATCTAAGACTTACTTGGCTCCCCATTTCCATCAGAATAAAGTCCCAACAAGCCCTACCATGGCATCCGGTCTTCCGTGAAGGGCCTTTGCTTACTCTCCAGCCTTGTCACTCACCTCTCCCTGCTAGGGTGACCAGCGTGTGTTCCGATTTCGGTTTGCCCAGGATTGTTCTGCTTTTAGCACTGAAATACCTCCTCTACCCTCACCATGCCCATCATGGGGTAAGCGTGTGATCAGGGCTCACTACTCACTTCTTCTTTTTTTTTTTTTAAGACAGAACTCATTTTATCACCCTTGGTAGAGTGCTGTGGCACGTCACAGCTCAGAGCAACCTCCAGCTCTTGGGCTTAGGTGATTTTCTTGCCTCAGCCTCCCAAGTAGCTGGGACTACAGGCGCCTGCGACAACGCCCGGTTATTTTTGTTGCTATTTGGCAGGGGCTGGGTTCGAACCTGCCACCCTTGGTATATAGGGCCAGAGCCCTACTCACTGAGCCACAGTGGGGCTGTCCTCACTACTCCCTTCTTAAAGCAGAGAGCCCAGGCCACCTACAGCCACCAGACCCATGCTGGGTTGGAGACATGCTAAGCTGCTCCTTCCTCAGGGAGACTGTAGTTGCCCAGAGCTCCTGGTGTCCTCCTGTGGCCAGGCCTTGCTGGGCTGGAGAAGGCTGCTCTTAGGGGCCCCCATCCTCCACGTGCAGCTGGGGGCTTGAAGACCCACACAACCCCTCTATGGAGGATCAGAGAGCGATGTGATTAGGATCTCATGACTTCCTGGGAGCCTCCCCCAAGGCCTGGCCAACCTGGCTAGTGGAGATGTGTCTTTAGATCCCTGGGGGAAAGGGGGAGTTCCCAGAGAGCCTCGGAAACTACAGGGAAGGCGCAAATCAAGACTCCAGCGGCTTGGTGGGTGGGAGGGAAAGAGGTTTATTGCTGTTATAGGGATTTTCTGCCATGGCTCCCAAGGACAAATCACAGCTGCGTTTTCTGTAGGAACAGAGAACAGTGTTAGGGACCTAGGCACCCACCTGCTGGGGAGCACAGGCTCTGCGGGAGGGTAGGTCCAAGGGGGCACGGCCCTCAGCCTTGACAAGACAGCCCTGCTCTGTCCAAGGGGTCTCAGAACACAAGTGGTCCCCAGTGGAAAGCCACCAGCCCAGGTGTCCCTCTGTGTCCCTACCCTCAAGAGGACAAATGGCCATCCACACCACCCCCTCTCTTCTGCTGGGCCTTGCTCTCAGGGGGCCACGTTTCAGTTTTGGGGTGGGAGCATAAGTATTTGCTGAAGGCAGTGGATGAATGGATGGAGGGGATAGTGGCTGTTTGTTTCACTGCATTCAAGTCCGGGCACCCTGGTGAATTATGAGGAAGGGAGCGGATGTGTGAGTAAGGGTACAAGCGAATCACTGAGTGAACAAGTGAATGGGTGAACGGATGGATGAGTGAAGGAACGGACGCGGGCAGGGGAGGGCCTGACAGGTGCAGGGAGGGGCGTGGAGGCAGCACCCACCTGGTTGATCCAGTCAATGTAGGCGGACACCCGGGTGAAGACTGTGGGCTTCTTCCGGGTGTTGCAGCCCAGCCCAGAGCCAAAGCTGACGATGCCGCGTACCTCCCAGGATCCGTTCTCAGCCTGGCAGTTCAGCGGGCCGCCGGAGTCCCCCTGCACCAGACCAGGGGGGCATCAGCAGGCAGGCTGCCCCAGAGGCAGCCTTGGGAAGCAGGGGTAGGCTGAGGCTGGGGTGGAGGAGGTGGGCCAGCTCATCAGCCTTGTGAGTTCCTATTTTGGCCTCATTCTGCCGCTGGTGAAATAGGCAGAGAAAATATGCTTCGGGGCTGCCTTGGCCTCACGGTGGGAGGTCCTGGGGGCAGTTGGACTGGTTTCTCGTTTGCTGGGTGATCATGGTGCTAACCCACTGTGTGCCTCAGTTTCCCTAGATGTTCAGGTCACCGTGTCTAAGACTCTGAGCTGTCCAGAGAAGTGAGGATGCTGCGAGCTGTGTTGGAGGCCTGAGAAAGTGAGGACGGCAGTTGGGAGTGGCGAGAGGGTTTGAAAATAGGATAGTCCCTGTTTCACGATTCAGTGGCAGACCCCCGAAGTTCCCTGTCTCTCTAGACTGGTGGAGCTAATGGCAGGAAGTCACAGGTGTAGAGACTTCAGTGAAGCCTCTTCTATGTCCTTTAGACTTGCTTAGTGCTCACAGCAACCCTGGGAAGTGGTTACTGTAGCTCCATTTTATCGATGGGAAAACAGGTTCAGAGAGGTTCAGCGTCCTTCCTAAGATTACAGAGCTAACACGTAGTAAGTGGTGAGAGCTGGACTTGAACTCAGATACTCACGTTCAGCTCTCATGCTCTCACAACAGTGCAGGGGAGAGAGGTGGGTCGGGGTGATGGGTTCCCCCTAAGCCTGCTGGGCCCAGTCAGGCGTCAGTCTCCTCTCTGGGAAAGGGTCTGCCCAGTCGCACGCCCCTTCGCCCCTGTCCACTCTGCCACCTGGAGAGGCCACTCACGTTGCAGGCGGAGATGACGCCATCGCCCCCTGCGCACACCATGCTCGTGGTCACCCTGAAGCTCCACCAGTCTGGCTGGCTGCACGTGGCGTGATCCACCACCGGCTGCAGGCCCTGCTGCAGCTCGTCAGCAATGGGGCCATTGGCTGGAGAGAGAGCAGGTGGTGAACAGGGAGGTCCCAGCTCACCCCAGCCTGACCTTTCTGGGGCCTTCAGGGAGCTGAGGGGTGGGACAGGATGCAGAGGAGCTGTGAGAACCACCCACGTGCCCTCCAGGCCTCTGGGTGGGAGAGGGGAGCCCTCAAGGAATAACTGTTGAGATGTCTTTACATTGGATTGGGGGACGGGGTTGTCATTCTTTTCCTATAGGTCTCTGCCTTTAGTGTCACACGTTAAAAGGTCTTTCTCCTCCAAGATTTTCTAAATATTGAGCTGCATTTTCCTCTAAGTCTCCTGTAGTTTCATTTATTTGCATTTAACTTTTAATTGAGCATGGACTATCATGGGGTCTATCCCCCAGCCCCACGTAGGTTTGTTTTAGCTTATTTGTACCACATCTACTCTGTGCCAAGCCCTATTCTATGCACTTGACCTTTTTTTTTTTTTTTTTTTGGAGACAGAGTCTCACTTTGTCACCCTTGGTAGAGTGCCATGGAGTCGCAGCTTACAGCAACCTCAAACTCTTGGGCTCAAGCGATTCTCTTGCCTCAGCCTCTCAAGTAGCTGGGACTACAGGCGCCCACTACAAGGCCCAGCCTTTTTTTTTTTTTGCAGTTTTTGGCCAGGGCTGGATTTGAACCCGCCACCTCCAGCATATGGGGCTGGCGCCCTATGCCTTTGAGCCACAGGCACCACCCAGGCCCAGGTTTTTTTAGAGATGAGGTCTTGCTGTGGCTCAGGCTGGTCTTGAACCTGGAGCTCAGGCAGTCCACCTGCCTTGGCCTCTCAGAGTGTGAGGATTATAGGTGTGAGCCATCACTCCCGGTCCTAATTTTTTTTTTTTTGAGACTGGTTCTGATTCTGTTGGCTAGGCTAAATTGCAGTGGCATGATCATAGCTCACTGCAATCTCACATACCTGACCTCAAGTGATCCTCCTGCCTCAGCCTCCCAGACTCCTGGGATTACAGGTGTGAGTCACTGTGCCCAGCCAGACGAATTCTAATCCATTTAATCCTTGTAACAAAACCCCTCATATTTGCCATTAGCGTGTCTGTCACAGGGTATGTGCTTAATAAATATTAGCTGTTATTACAAAGTTTACAAAGATGCAGAAAGTGTTTAGGCAAAAAGGAAAAGTGGTGGGCAAATATAGGTGGTAGGCTGCTTCCTCCAGGAAGGCTCTTGGGATTTTCTGGGGGCTGTACTCACTCCAGAGGCGGCCCCAGCCTGTGACATAGCAGGGGAAGTCCTGAGGCAGCAGGGAGCCCTCCTCCGGCAGGCAGGCCACCTGGATGGTGTCACTCAGCTCCACATGCTCCGCCAGCTTGATGAGGGCAATGTCATTGCTGGAATCCAAAGCGGAGAGTGAGAGTGGGCAGAAGGACCCTGGTCCCACAAGCCCACACTAAGAGGCTCAGGCTTGGAGTTGGGAGTCAGGCCAAAGGTGCCAAGGGGCCCTCCAGAGACATCCTGGTCACCAGCTCCTGATTGGCCTTTGGGGACTAACCTGATCACCTGCCCTGTTTGACTTAGCTTTTTTCTCTGTGTGTGTCACCACATCGTGAAGGGGTTAAATGGAGGCTGGGGCAGAAGCATTCAGAACCTGCCAGTTATGCAGGATTGGAAATGCAGCTGTAGCTCCATGGGAAATAGCAGTGTTAAACGAGGGGCTCTTGCAGATGCCACTTTAAATATTTTCGTGTTACAAGAATGAGAACTGGCAACCTTGGAGAGGGCAGCGCTGGGCTGTGTGACCTGGGGCATATGCCTTAACCTCTCCGAGCCTTGGTTCTTTGTCCAGGGCTGTTGTGAGGATTAAATAGGAAATGGCATATAAAGTGCCTATCGCAACGTGTGCATACAGTAGGCACTCAATACAGGTGTCTGGAAAGACACTGTGGGGAATTCAGGGGTCTTACTCCTGTGTACCTTCCAGAGGCCCTTGCCCAGTGAGGGAAGCAAGGGGTGTCCCTTCCATTTAGCATTTGCCATTTTGTGTAAGACAGTCCTCCACCAGTGTCCAGGGCGAGGATGGGGAGTCAGGGTCAGGGAGAGGACAGGCTGTACAGAGAGGGGACAGGCTCTGCCGCTGTCTCGGGGACCCCTCCTTCTGCGGTGTTCCCAGGGCCGTGAGATGGTCAGCTGGGCACTCACCGCACCAGGAGGGAGTTCCACTTCTCATGGACGTGGATGGTGTCCACTGCCACGAACAGGGAGCCTTCCTCGTCCGGCACCTCCAGGTTGTTCTTCCCCAGGGCCACACGGTAGGTCCGGGAATTGCTGAGCAGAGCAAGGGAACCGGTCAGGGTGGCCTCCTTCTCCCCCCGGCCAGTGGGGTAGGGTAGATAGAGAAGAAACTGGGGCTTTAGTGACTGAGCCCTGTGGCCACCTTGGGACTCAATGGGGGGAAGGGAGTGTCTGTCCCCACTGTCCCTTCCCAGGGCTGGAAGTTAAGAGACTTGGGTTCATGTTGTGGTCTTGCCAGTGTTAGCCGGGAAGCCTGTGCCTCAGTTCCCCTCTCCGTAAAGGGGAGTTAATATGGAACTTACCTCCCAGGGCTGCTGTGAGCATGGAAAAGGAATCCAAGCTCCCACCGCCTCATGCCCACATTATTGTGACAGCCTCCTAACTGCCTCCCTGCTTCTACTCTGGCCTCCCTCCCCGCTAATCTGAACCCAGCAGTGTGTCCCAAAGGTCTCCATAAATAGGAAAAATTAATAAACTCATATATTTTCAACGTTCATATATCAACATGTAGAGAAATATTTTGTAAGATTTTCTAATGAATATTTTGTAAATAAACGTACGTTTAGCTACAATTTCCCATTTCTTTGTGTATGGTAACTACCTTTAGGACACTCCGTATAAGTCAGCCTATGACCTCTTTTGCTTGGAAACCCTTCTGATAGCGCTCTCTCTCTCTCTCAGAGTGAAAGCCAAGTCCTTTCACTGCCCTGTGTAATTGGGCACCTGTCCCCTTTCTAACCACTTCCTCTGGCTCTTCCCTGGAACACCCTGCTCCTGTCACACCAGCTCCTTTGTTTTTTTTCAACTGGACCAAGCAGGTCTGTCCTCCAGGCCTCCGCAATGGCTGTTCCTTCCACCTAGAACACCCTTCCCTCAGATCTGTGGCTTCCTCCCTCACTCCGTTCAGGTCTTTGCTCAAGTATCCCCTTCTGTAGAGGTCCCTCTGCCCAGCCCATTTAACATTGAACTCTCTTGCTCTTTTTATCCCCTCTTCTGACCTTTTTTTTTGAGACAGAGTCTCACTTTGTTGTCCTTGGTAGAGTGCTGTGAAGTCATAGCTCACAGCAACCTCAAACTCTTGGGCTCAAGTGATTCTCTTGCCTCAGCCTCCCAAGTAGCTGGGACTACAGGCACCTGCTACAGCACCTGGCTATTTTTAGAGACAGGGTCTGGTCTTGCACTGGTTCAGGATGGTCTTGAACTCATGAGCTCCAGCAATCTACCCGTCTTGGCCTCCCAGAGTGCTAGGATTAATGACCTTATTTTTCTTCAATACCACTCAATATATTATATATTTACTTGTTTAATTGTGTGTTGCATTTCTTTTCACTGGAATATGAGCTCCCTGAGGGCACAGACCCTTCACTGCTGTGTTCCCTGGCACACACTAGGTGCTGGAGAAATACTTGTTGCCTGAATAAATGAACTGAACCGAGTTAGTGGATGTAAGCAGTGTGTTTAGCCCAGTGCCTGGAGTGTATTGCAGGTGCTCAGCGAAGACAGCTAATCAGACTCCTGCCCCAGGGTGACTGCTGCGGCTTTGGGACATTGTCCACACTCACCTAATGCAGTGGGCAGCAGTGAGGACAAAGTTGCTGGCGATCAAGGTGCCCCCACATGTGTGCCTCCATGTGTCATCCTTGAGGTACTGGAGGGAGATCTGCGGGAGGGTGGGGAAGAGCCGTGTGTCCGTCCATAGGTCCCCAGGCCCCCTAACACCCCCTTTCCTTCCTGCTACCCCAGCAGGGTGCTTACCTGCCAGGGCCAGCTGTGGGGAATGGCATTCTCTCCTCCCACCACCCGGGCTGATAGGTTGGGCAGGAAGCTGGGAACTCCGCAGCTGGAGGCTGGGGGAGACAGGAGAGGAGGGGTGGCGGTGAATGGGGCTGGCTTCCCCACTGGGGAAGGGGCTGGTGGGGTGGGCAGGTAAAAAGAGCACAGACTTTGGGGCTGGGCAGACATGAGTTTTTATTTTACTATGTGACTTTGGGAAGCCCCCTAGCCCTCCGGGTCTCAGCTTCTCTTTCTGTGAAATGGGAAGACTAGCACTAACCTGGTGAGTTTGCCCTGAGGACTAAATTAAACAGCTTATATAATGAGTTTAGCAAAAGACCCAATACAGAGATGATGCTTAGTGTGTTGAGAGAACTAAAAAGATGGCTGGCGGGAGTGTGAGTGCCTGGATACACCTGTATTCTTGTTCTTCTGTTCCTTTTTAGGGCACTGGGTAACAGCAGGGTGTGTGTGTGACCCTTAAACTCACAGGGTTTCAGACTGTCGTATAACGGCAGCTGTGTGGAGTGGTCAGGCTACTGAGCCTCACTGAGCCTCAATGTTCTCACCTATAAAATGAGGATATTAATGACCCCACCTCTCAAGGTTGTTTTGAGGATCAAATTAAGTCCTGCAGATAAAGGGGTTAGCACAGTGCCTGGTACATCATAAACACACAATAAACAGCAGTTGCTATTATTACTGTCGTTGCTGTTAGCTGGAAGGACTCTTAATCAAGTGCTCTCATTTGCCAAAAAAGCCAAGGAGATTTCGAGAGGTGAAGTGACTTGTTCAGGTCCTTCAGAGAGTGAGCGAGTGACATTTAAGCCCAGTCCCTTGGCTCTGAATATGAGAGAATGTCACCAAAAAGAGGGAGCAGAGAATCACCAAGGGGGACATGCTGCTGGGAAAGGCAGGCCTGATGGTCCCAGAAGTGAATGTGGATGGCAGTCTGCTGCGTCCCCGCCCCTCACTTGGTGCTTTCCACACCTCATTGCTAATCCTCTCCTGACCTGGCAGGTCAGTCATCATCCCTATTTTGCAGATGTGGAAGCAGAATTGCCAAGCAGGAAGAGGCTTGTCGGACACACAGCTGGTCAGTAGCACCTGAACCCACAGTAGACCACAAAGACCCTTCCCTGGAGAGAGGAGGGCCCCTCGGTCCTGTCTATGTCCCCAGAGGCCACCTCATAGCTTACCGCAGGCCAGGAGTGCAGTGAGGATGGTGATGCCCAACATGGTGTGGGTGCTCAGGACCGACTGGCCATCAGGCAGATGGGGGGGACACTTATAGGCAGGAGGGGGGAGAACCCCTGGTCAAGGCTAAGCCTGAACCTGGAGAGAAACCTGTTTTGATAAGGCTTTTTCCCTGACCTTGGGTGGTTGCTGTTTGATTTGGATAAGAGATGGGCCTTGCTCAGAAGCATGGATTTTCCAAATATCCTATACAGAGTAAATTCTGACGTGCAGTGCTTATTGACACCACCCCTCCCTGTTTTGCTTGTAATGTGTTCCCATTGTCTTTCCCTACTTTATTCTGTTTATTTATTGCTATTTATTGAGCACCTATTATGTGCTGGGCATTGTGCTCAATAGTTCTTCCATCATCTTACCCAATTCTTCCAACAACACAAGGTAGGTGCTATTATCATATCTCTTTTTGTCTTCTTTTCTTTCTTTCTTGCTTTTTTTTTTTTTTGAGACAAAGTCTCACTCTGTTGCCCAGACTAGAGTGCTGTGGCATCAGCCTAGTTCACAGCAACTTCAAACTCCTGGGTTTAAGTGATTCTCCTGCCTCAGCCTCCTGAGTAGCTGAGATTATAGGCAACCACACAACACCCTGCTAATCTTTCTAGTTTTAGTAGTGACAGGGGTCTCACTCTTGCTCAGGATGGTCTTGAACTCCTGAGCTCAGGCAATCCACCTGCCTTGGCCTCCCAGACTGCTAGGATTACAGGTGTTAGCCACCACGCCCAGCCTTATTATTTTCTCTTTGAAGATGGTTAGTGGTAGAGACTCAGAGGGTAAGTGACCGACTATCCAGGGTCACACGGTTGCAATAGAGGCAGGTTTTGAAACAGGTGCTTCTAACACCAGTCTGGGCCTTCCGACAGCCAAGACGCGCTGCTTCCCTCTCTGTTGGGCTGCTTCCTGACTTGCCCTTCCCCTTCATTCACCTGCCATTGCTCCCTCTCTCCTGCCCCTGTTCCCAGGGTTGAGGATGGGGCCAGAGGCTCAGCAGTAAGTGCTTGGTTGACCAAATTTCTTCCTGGAGCCAGCTTAGTTTTTGGCCCCTCAGTTTCCCAGTCTCTACAATGGGTGGATAGTATCAGATGGACGCTCAGGCTCTTTTCAGTGCTGAGATTCTGTGACTTGAATGTCAAGTTCAGTGGCACATCTGAATTTGTGGCACCTGGGGTGGGTCCAAAGCACTGAGTGGCAAAAGTTCTATTCAGAGCTGCCAGCATTTTGGGATCAGCCCATCCCTTGGAGCATTTGATTTAATCCATTATGTAGGGGTGAGGGAGGATTCTTTTTTTTTTTTTTACCCACTGAGCCACAGGTGCTGCCTGTGAAGGAGGAGTCTAACTTACATAGTTTCATGTAGCTTAACTTCTTTTTTAAAAACAAGAATACATTATTTTGGTAATATAAAAATCTTTAAGTTTAATTTTAAAAAATGATGCAGGCCAGGCACGGTGGCTCACGCCTATAATCCCAGCACTTGGGAGGCTGAAGTGGGAGGATTAATTGAGGCCAGGAGTTCAAGACCAGGCTGGCTGACATAGTGAGGCCCTGTCTCTACAAAAAAAATTAGTTGGGTATGGTTGTGCACGTCTGTAGTCCTAGCTACTTGGAAGACTGAGGTGAGAGGATTTCTTGAACCCAGGAATTTGAGGTTAGAGTGACCTATGATGGCGCCATTGCACTCCAGGTTGGGTGACAGAGTATGACTTTGTGTTTAAAAGAAGTCAATAAGGGCTCGGCGCCTGTGGCTCAATGGGCTAAGGCGCCAGTCACGTACACCTGAGCTGGCGGGTTCGAATCCAGCCCGGGTCCGCCAAACAACAATGACGGCTGCAACCAAAAAATGGCCGGGCGTTGTGGCAGGCGCCTGTAGTCCCAGCTACTTGGGAGGTGGAGGCAGGAGACTCACTTGAGCCCGGGAGTAGGAGGTTGCTGTGAGCTATGATGCCACGGCACTCTATCCAGGGTGACAGCTTGAGGCTCTGTCTCAAAGAAAAAGAAGTCAATAAATAAAAATAAAAAGATAGAGAAGGGGAGTGTGAGAGTGTGTGTGTGATCTCACACCCTAGTCCTGGGTCTTTGGTGGACCTCAGGACATGGGGACTTGTTTCTTTTCTTTTCTTTCTCTCTCTCTCTCTTTTTTTTAAAGGAGAGGCCAAGAAAGGTAAGACGGGGACTTTTCTGTTCCATTCTAGAGGCTGGTCCTGATACAGGGGTCAGTGACTACTGCCCAATCCACCTCAGACCCTGACCTATCGGTTGCCATACCCTGCCAAAATGACCTTGGCCTGGGGACTGACACCACAGGCAGAGATGTGGACTGAGCGAGGTGACAGGTCTTAGGAATTAGAAGGGTCTGGACACAGTTGGCAGGAGGTCAGCTGTGTCTCAGTCAGTGACTGGCTGGAGGACCCCGGTCCCTGGGCATCCTCACTGGGCCTCAGTTTCCTTCATCAAATC
>CAUYRH010152878.1:0-15021 GCA_963574655.1 Perodicticus potto
GGACTCACTGTATAGTATTTTATTTTTTATTTATTTTTTTATTTTTTTGAGACAGAGCCTCAAGCTGTCACCCTGGATAGAGTGCTGTGGCATCACAGCTCACAGCAACCTCCAATTACTGGGCTCAAGCGAGTCTCCTGCTTCTGCCTCCCAAGTAGGTGGGACTACAGGCGCCCGCCACAACACCCGACCATTTTTTGGTTGCCGCCATCATTGTTGTGTGGTGGGGCCAGGCTGGATTCAAACCCACCAGCTCAGGTGTATGGTGACTGGCGCCTTAGCTCGTTGAGCCACAGGTGCCAAGCCTAACCCACAGTATTTTAACATTAAGCATCCTATCATGTTTAATTTTGTGATTGAATGGGAAGGACTTTTTTGTCTTTTTTTTTTTAGATAGTCTCACTATGCTGCCCTCAGTAGAGTGCAGTGGCATCACAGCTCACAGCAACTTCCAGCTCTTGGGCTTAAGCGATTCTTTTGCCTCAGCCTCCCAAGTAGCTGGGGCTACAAGTGCCCGCCACAAGGCCTGGCTATTTTTGTGGGTTTTTTTTTTTTTTTTTTTGAGACAGAGCCTCAAGCTGTCCCCCTAGGTAGAGTGCTATGGCATCACAGCTCACAGTAACCTCCAACTCCCGGGCTCAAGCAATTCTCCTGCCTCCGCCTCCCAAGTAGCTGGGATTACAGGCACCTACCACAACGCCCGGCTCTTTTTTGGTTGCAGCCATCATTGTTGTGTGGCGGGCCCGGCCAGCTCAGGTGTATGTGGCCGGCGCCTTAGCTGCTTGAGCCACAGGCCCCAAGCCGAGGCCTGGCTATTTTTCATTGCAGTTGTCATTGTTATTTAGCTGGCTCAGGCTGGGTTTGACCCGCTAGCCTTCGTGTATGTGGCTGATGCCGTAACCACTGTGCTACAGGTGCTGAACCAGGAAACAGTTTTGTTTTTTTTTTTTTTGCAGTTTTTGGCCAGGTCTGGGTTTGAACCCACCACCTCTGGCATATGGGACTGGCGCCCTACTCCTTTGAGCCACAGGCACTGCCCTTGTTTTTTTTTTTTTTTGAGACAGAGCCTCAAGCTGTTACCCTGGGAAAACTAGCTGGGCATTGTGTCAGGTGCCTGTAGTTCCAGCTACTGAGGGGTGTGAGACAAGAGGATCACTTGAGCCCAAGAGTTTGAGGTTGCTGTGAGCTATGACACCACTGCACTCTACCCAGCGTAACAGAGTGAGACTCTATCTCAAAAACAATAAATAAAAAAGGAGGACAGCCTGTTTTAAAAAAACATCTTTATATTAACTGTTGAGAAGGACTTTTAAACCTGGATGCCTTACTACATTCCCCTAGTGAAGATGGTACTTAATAATGGTTATTCCAGTTGGTTAGGATTTTTCATGAGGTAAGCTGGTTTTTTGGTTAAAGCTATAAAACCTTTTTATGCCTCAAGTTAGATCTTAGTGTCAAAACACCTTTCTTCTTGTTCTAAAATAAAGTTATGGGCAGATACAGAGTTTTTACTAAAGTGGAGACATTGTGCCTAGTAATAAGAATAAGAGGGAAGAGAAGAGAAAGCTGCTCATTTTCCTTTCTTCTCTCAGAGAATTAAAAATTCATTGGACTCTTTAACTCCAAGTAATCCTCACAACCATCCTAGACTGTAGGTAACATCTCCTTTATTGGGAGGAGTTTGGGAGTTAGTGGTTGACAAACTTATCTAGGAAACGTTCAGTTGATTCCTACTGTGTGATAAATACTGTGCCGTGTGCTACCAAGTACTCCTTGCTTTCATGGAACATTACTCATAAGAGTTTAACATTACAGGCTCGGCACCTATAGCTCAAGGAGCTAGGACGCCAGCCACGTACATCAGACAGAGCTGGCAGGTTTGAATCCAGCTTGGGCCCGCCAAACAACAATGACAACTACAACTAAACAATAGCCAGGCATTGTGGTGGGTGCCTGTAGTCCCAGCTACTTGGGAGGCTGAGGCAAGAGAATTGCTTAAGCCCAGGAGTTGGAGGTTGCTGTGAGCTGCGATGCCATGGCACTCTACCCAGGGCAACAGCTTGAGGCTCTGTCTCAAAAAAAAAAAAAAAAAAGTTTACCATTACAAACATTACAGCCTGCAAAGGACAGTTGTGGGTTATTACACTTATACTTCACTTGTGCTAGTGTATAGTGCAGCCTGGTCTGATAGGGTTGAGGAAGACCTTGCTGCAGAAAATATAGCTCAGTAAGTGTCCAGGATGTCCCTGGTGGTAGGTGGCAGAGCTAGAATTTGATCATAGACTTTTGGGTTCCAGAGCTTTTGCTTTGAACACTATACCACCTGCTACCCCATCATTAGAAAGGGAGAACCGGGTGGTGCCTATGGCTCAAAGGAGTAGGGCGCCACCCCATATGCTGGAGGTGGTAGGTTCAAACCCAGCCCTGGCCAAAAATTGCAAAAAAAAAAAAAAAAGGGAAAACCTAGAAATTTTAAGCTTTTTTTTGAGACAGAGTCTTACACTCTCACTCTGGGTAGAGTGGCATGGTGTCACAACTTACAGCAACCTCAAACTCTTGGGCTCAAGGGATCCTCTTTTCTCAGCCTCCTGAGTGGCTGGAACTATAGGTGCTTACCACAACACTGGCTAGTTTTTCTAATTTTAGTAGAGTTGGGGTGTCACTCTTACTCAGGCTGGTCTCAAACTCCTGAGCTCAGGCAATCCACCTGCCTCAGCCTTCCAGAGTGCTAGGATTACAGGCGTGAGCCGCTTCGCCCTGCCTACATTGGAAGCTCTTAAGCATTGCCTATTCTGCTTATGGAAAAATTGAGACTAAGCATAGAAATTTTAGAAAAATACACACCATTCCCGGAGCAGCTACTTTTTTTTTTTTTCTGAGATAGTCTCAAGCTGTCAACCTGGAGGACAGTGCCATGGCATCACAGCTCACAGCAACCTCAAACTCCTGGGCTTAAGTGAATCTCTTGCCTTAGCCTCCCAAGTAGCTGGGACTATAGGCGCCCTTCACAGCACCTGGCTTTTTTTTTTTGGAGAGACAAAGTCTCACCTTGTGGCCCTTGGTAGATTGCCGTGGCATTAAACTGTTCACAGCAACCTCCAATTCCTGGGCCTAGGCGATTCTCTTGCCTCAGCCTCCCAAGCAGCCGGGACTACAGGTGCCCACCACAACGCCTGGCATTTTTGTTGTTGTTGCAGTTTGGCCGGGGCCGGGCCTGAACCCACCACCCTTGGTATATTGGGCCAGCGCCACACTTACTGAGCCACAGGCGCCACCTAACACCTGGCTGGTTTTTTTTTTTTTTTTTTTTGAGACTGTCAAGCTGTCACCCTGGACAGAGCGCCATGGCATCACAGCTTACAGCAACCTCCAATTCCTGGGCTCAAGCGAGTCTCCTGCCTCCACCTCCCAAGTAGCTGGGACTATAGGCACCCGCCACAATGCCTGGCCATTTTTTGGTTGCAGCCATCGTTGTTTGGCGGGCCCGGGCTGGATTCGAACCCGCCAGCTCAGGTGTACGTGGCTGGCGCCTTAGCCCGTTGAGCCACAGGCGCCAAGCCACCTGGCTGTTCTTTGGTTGTAGTTGTCATTGTGTTTGGCAGGCCCAGACTGGATTCGAACCCGCAAGCTCTAGTATATGTGGCTGGTGCCCTAGCCGCTTGAGCTACAGGTGCCGAGCCCAGGAGCTACTTCTGATGAGAGGATTAAGGAATTCTTTTTCTCCCTTATTTTAAACTTTAATAAACTGAGACATTTTATGGAGCACCTTCCTTGCATAGGACAGGTATAGTTCTTGTAATCTCTGTGTACCCCAAGGTTTATGGTCTAAAGCAGTGGTTCTCAACCTGTGGGTTGTGACCCACAGGAACTATATTAAAGGACCGCAGCCACTGGTTGAGAACCAGTGGTCTAAAGATTTCAATTGTGCACAAACCATTATTTTTCAAGTAATTATTGGTATTATGTGAGAAACAACAAAGTATTAATGAACTGATAATTGTTTTCATCTTAGAAGAGGTAACCATTCTAAAGGCAACCATGAAGTTTTATATTGGAAAGAGGTTTCTATAACTTACCAGAAGAGGTTTAGAAATTAGACTGCCTACATAGTTCCTGGTTATAAGTGGTAACTGTCAATACTTTTTGACCTATAGTGATGGTGTCTGGGACCCTGAGAAGTGGCATGCCTCTCTCTATCCAGTATCAGGACGGAGCTCACCAGTAGAAAATCTGAAGAAAGAGTTGGATTCAGACCGGCCTTCTCTGGTGCGCAGGATAGTAGGTGAGCACATAGCTGTTCAACAGTGGGCCAGTAATTTTGGGGACATAGTTTTGGCTCCTGTGAGTTTATGAATTGGGCGAAAAAGTCATTATCAGGAAATTGATTTATCAGTCGGGTCTAGAAGACTGTGTTAGGCTATATGCTGTTTAATTAACAGTATTCATGTCTTTCACTGGCGTGAGTAACTGAATTGGATCTGGTGGGTAGCATAAAGCTATGTTGGAAATGTGATCTTGCCTTGTCCTACACGTGATGCTAGTCCTTGGGTGTGAATCAGTTCTGGCAATTCTTTTTTTTTTTCCAGTTTTTGGCCGGAGCTGGGTTTGAACCCGCCGGCTCCCTACACCTTTGAGCCAGAGGTGCCACCCAGTTCTGGCAATTCTTAATTCATAATGGACTGTGGTCTAAACACAGTGGGGTTTTTTTGTTTGTTTTTTGAGAGAGTCTTACTTTGTCACCCTCGGTACAGTGCTGTGCTGTCACAGCTCACAGAAACCTCAAACTCTTGGGCACAAGCGATCCTCTTATCTCAGCCTCCTACGTAGCTAGGACTATAAGTGCCTGCCACAACGCCCAGCTATGTATGTATATATTTAAAAGATATAGGGTCGGTCTCTTTCTCAGACTGGTCTCAAACTCCTGAACTCAAGCAGTCTACCTAAGATTACACATGTGTGCCACCATGCCCAGCCCTTAAATACAGTGTGTAAATATGGTTTGAAACTGGAGTAAAGTTCGATTTTCCATTTCTTTACCCTTGTATGCTAGAAAAGATATTTAAGGGTGAAATGGAAACTCCGCAATATGAAAGCCAATCAAGGAACTTGTTGCAAGAACTCCTTTTGAGATGAGAGGAAGATCTGTTATAACAATTTAGAACTGAGCAAAGATGATATAAGTGACTCTGGTTTAAGCTATTAAGACCCCTCTACACAGAATCTATTAATAGTATACTTAGTGTAGTAATGTCTTTCCTTTTTTTTTGTAGAGACAAGAGTCTCACTTTGTCGCCCTCGGTAGAGTGCCGTGGCGTCACACAGCTCACAGCAACCTCCCACTCCTGGGCTCAGATGATTCTCCTGTCTCAGCCTCCCAAGTAGCTGGGACTACAGGCACCCACCACAATGTCGGCTATTTTTTTTTGTTGCAGTTCAACCGAGGCCAGGCTTAAACCCGCCGCCTTCGGTATATGGGGCCAGCGCCCTACTCGATGAGCCACAGGTGCCGCTGTAGTAATGTCTTTCAAACACTTTTTTTTGTTTGTTTTTTCTTGAAATAGTCTCTATCACCCTAGCACCTTTGCTCACAGCAACCTTAAACTTCTGGGCTCAAGTGATCCTCTTGCCTTCAGCCGCCCCAGTTGCTGAGACTACAGGCATCTGCCACAACACCCAGTTAATTATTATTATTATTATTATTTTAATAGAGATAGGATCTTGCTCTTGCTCAGGCCGGTCTCAATATCCTGAGCTCAAGCAGTCTTCCCACCTTAGCCTCCCAAAGTGCTAAGATTATAGATATGAGCACCTGGCTCAAACAAATAATTTATTCTAACAGAATCATTTTTATTTTTTTATTTTTTTTTTTGAGACAGAGCCTCAAGCTGTCACCTTGGATAGAGTGGCATGGCATCACAGCTCACAGCAACCTCCAATTCATAGGCTCAAGTGAGTCTCCTGCCTCCGCCTCCCAAGTAGCTGGGACTACAGGCGCCCGCCACAACGCCCGGCCATTTTTTGGTTGTAGCCGTCATTGTTGTTTGGCGGGCCCGGGCTGGATTCGAACCCGCCAGCTCAGGTGTATGTGGCTGGCACCTTAGCGCATTGAGCCACAGGTGCCGAGCCTATTCTAACCGAATCATTAAAGATGTACACAGAAACTTTATTAAAGTGAGGAAAAGCGAAAAGGAACATAAAAATTCAATAGAAATGGTAGATTGAGAAAACTTTGGAACATCAATTTGAAAGAATACTACATTGTCGCAGGGCATGGTGGCTCATGCCTGTAATCCCAGCACTTGGGAGGTTGAGGTGGGTGGATTGCTTAAGCTCACGGGTTTGAGAACAGCCAAGCCAGATCAAGACCTCATCTCTAAAAATAGCCAGTAGTTGTATCACGTGCTTGTAGTCCCAGCTACTTGGAGGTTGAAGCAAGAGAATCGCTTAAGCCCAGGAGTTTTGAGGTTGCTATGAGCTATGACACCACAGCACTCTACCAAGGGGGTCAAAGTGAGACTCTGTCTCAAAAATAAAAAAAGAATACTATATTGTCCATCTGTTAAAAACATGTTGCAGATGTTTTTACTGGCAAATGATATTCATAATATATTGAGTCATAACCGAGTTATATAAAGCTGTGCATATTATATCCTGTTTTTTGGAAAACTTCACAGAAATTCTGAAAAAGGATATATGAGAACATTCTAGGAGCTGTTTCTGATAAGAGCATTAAAGGAGGTTTTTCTTACATTAACCTTCAGTTTCCTAGTTTTTCTAGGAAGAGTTGTTTTTTTTTTTTTGAGACAGAGCCTCAAGCTGTCACCCTGGATAGAGTGCTGTGGCATCACAGCTCACAGCAACCTCCAATTCCTGGGCTCAAGTGAGTCTCCTGCCTCTGCCCCCCAAGTAGCTGGGACTACAGGCGGCCGCCACAACGCCCGGCCATTTTTTTTTTTGGTTGCAGCCACCATTGTTGTTTGGCAGCCTGGGCTGGATTCGAACCCGCCAGCTCAGGTGTACGTGGCTGGCGCCTTAGCCTGTTGAGCCAAGAGATTTTTTTTTTAATGTGATAAAATGTTTTTCTTGTACCTTTACTGAGATAATTTACATACAATAGCTTGCACATAGAGTGTATCATTGGATGTCTTGACATTTGTATCCACCTGTGAAACCATTACCACAATCAGTGTCGTAAGTATTTTCATCACCGCCCAAAATTCCCCAGTATCTCTGACTCTCTCCCTTTTACCCCTCCTCATACCAATCTGCTTTCTGTCACTATAAATCAGCTTAATGTATTCTAGATTTTATTTAAGTGGAAATACTAAATGTACTGTTTGTATAGCTTCGTTCACTCAAAATAATTTTAAGATTCATCCATGTTAAGTTATGTAGTATATTCCTTTTTATTACCTAGTAGTATTCCATCATATGGATTCGCCACAGTTTATTCATGTGTCTTTTGGTAGACATTAGAGTTGTTTCTAGTTTTTGACTGTTATCACTAAAGTTGCTATGAACATTCATGGAGTACTTTTCCATATGGACTTTTTTCTCTTGGGTAAAAACCTAGGAGTAGAATGGCTGGGTCATATAAAAATTTTTTTTAATGTTTTGAGAAACTGCCGAACTGTTTTTCCAAAGTGGTTGTACCATTTTACATTTCCACCAGCAGTGTATGAGAGTTCCACTTGCTCCACATCCTCGCCAGCACTTGGAATGGTCAGTCTTTTTAATTTTAGCCATTCTAATAGGGGTGTAGTAACATCATATGGTTAATTTGCATATTTCTAATGACTAATGATATTGAGTATCTTTTCACATGCTTATTTGCCATCCATATAACCTCTTTGAAGTATCTGTTCAGACTATTTGTTCATATTTTAATTGGGCTGATTTTTATTAAGTTTTTATGAATTTCTATTCTAGATATAAGTCCTTTATCAGAAGTATGCTTTCAGATATTTTCTCCTGTTTGTGGCTTTTCTTTGCATTCAACAGAAGTTCTAAATTATGATAAAGCCCAGTTTATCATTTTTTAAAATGTATCATGCTTTTGGTGTCATGCCTGAGAACATTTTTCTTAACCCAATGCCACAAGAATTTCCTTCTATATTGTCTTGTAGAAGTTTTATAATATTAAGCTTTACATTTAGATCTGTGATTCCATTTTGAATTAATTTTTGCATATAGTACCAGACATAGATTCAAGTTCATTTTTATGTGTGTGGATTTCCAACTTTTCATCCTTTGTTGAAGAGACACTTTAACTTTTTAAGCAGTTATTTCTCCAAGTACTGACACTGTAGTTTATTAGTTGACAAAATATTTGCTAATATTTCATAGATAAGGACTTGTAAAAATGAAGGCATTGCAAAGACTAATCGTGGAAAATCATTTATTGTTAACTACGTTTGTTGCTGTAAAGAGAAAAACCAAAGTCTTAAATAAGTCTCAGCCTTATTTAAATATATGATGTACATATTATTCTGAATATGTTGATAAGCCCAATTTTTAATGGTGACGCTCTTCCAAGCCTTCCCCCGTCAGTTACGTGGACATACCGTATCCTAAAGAAGAAAAAGATGCTCTTGTTTGCTTAATTTTCTCTTTCCCGCATCTCTGCAGATCCACGAGAGCGGGTGAAAGAAGACGACTTAGACGTTGTTCTCAGCCCACAGAGACGCAGCTTTGGAGGGGGCTGCCACGTGACAGCTGCTGTTAGCTCCCGGCGCTCAGGAAGTCCGTTAGAGAAAGATGGCGATGGGCTTCGTCTGCTGGGTGGACGCAGGATTGGCAGTGGGAGGATAATCTCTGCCCGGACCTTTGAGAAGGATCACCGTCTTAGTGATAAGGACCTGCGGGATTTGAGAGACAGAGACCGTGAGAGGGACTACAAGGACAAGCGTTTCAGGGTTTGTCTTTTGGACCCTTTCATACTTCATGTGCTTGGGGACTTAATGTTCATTTACACCAGATTTTTGAGAACCTGGAGGAACACAACCCACTCTTAAAGCAGTCAATGAAGAATAGGGAGAGCTGGGTGGGGGTGGGCATGGGCTTCAAGTCTATAGCAAAGTGTCTTCCAATTACTACCAAGCATAATTTAATTTATTAAGAACTTTAATTGATGTAGAAATGACTAGAATTTTATAGTTTTAATTTTGCTTTATGAACTTTTCTAGAGAGAGTTTGGGGATAGTAAGCGTGTCTTTGGTGAGCGTAGAAGAAATGATTCTTATACAGAAGAAGAACCAGAATGGTTCTCAGCTGGACCCACAAGTCAATCTGAAACCATTGAACTGACTGGCTTTGATGATAAGATACTAGAAGAAGATCACAAAGGAAGAAAAAGAACACGGCGACGAACAGCCTCTGTGAAGGAAGGTCAGCACAAACTTTGGGAGGGAAGTTCACTAGTTTTAAAATGAGGTGTGATTATCATTGACATAATTTTACATTTGGGAATGGGCACCAGATGTTTGCAAATGGCAATTTTTTCATGATGCAGCCTGATTTTGAAATTGCTTCTTATGTGAGAATTCACTAAGTGTAGATTGTATAGATTTCCTAAAGTTGTTCTGCTGTGCTAAACAGAAAAGCTCATGGTACCCCATAAGAGCACTATACATGAGAAGGTTCTCTGCAGATGAGAAATTTGGTAGAAATGATGAGTCTCATTTATTGAGCAATTATATACTACTCACAGTAGAATTTTGTCTTTTTCTAATAACTCTGTGTGGCATAGATATTTTTTGCCCATTTCATAGATGAGCAAGTGGTGGCTCCAAGAGCTTAAGTGATTTAAGGTCACTGTGGATATAAATAGTAAAGTCGGGAGTTGAAGGAGGTGCTTTTGGGCTTCAGAACCCACCACCTTCACCATGATGTTAGACCTTCCCAAGTCAGTTGTTTGTGACTTGTCTTCTCTCAAATTTGGGTTTCTCAGGTGTAAGATAATAAGGTCAGGTATCTCCCTTGCTAAACTGAAGAAGCCAGAGCTAATGTGTGTGCAGTGCCTGGTGCAAAGTAGGAGGCCCATTAGTCTGCAGCTAGTTATTTTTGGGGCAGTCACTTGGCTCTGAGGTGGTCTTGGGAAGAAGCAGTTGGGCTAGCCTGATTATTTTAAGTACTGGGGTGCTACTTAGAAGAAGATATAACCTTTGACAAAATCTTAGCAAGTAGGCCTATTTCTTTGTAAAGTGAAGCCAATGCCTGTAATAACTTAAGGGTTACTTTTAGCATGGACGATCAAATCAGAACTCAGTATCCATCAGAAGTCGGCCTCCATCAGAAGTCAGCGTCAGTGGGGACTTAGGAAATTCTAGTTCCTTCAGTCTTTCGGGTTTAGTTGAAAAAACTTGTCAAATACTAGACAACAAAAGGGGAAGCTATTTTAATAAGTGAAAAATCAGTGGCACCTTAAAATTATGAAGTTAAGATGAATTTGTAGCAGAAATAAGCTAATGGAATTTAATCAGAAAGAGAAATCACATCAGTCATCTGTTTTATTTTTTTTGAGACAGAGCCTCAAGCTGTCACCCTGGATAGAGTGCTGTGGCTTCACAGCTCACAGCAACCTCCAATTCCTGGGTTCAAGTGAGTCTCCTGCCTCTGCCTCCCAAGTAGCTGGGACTACAGGCGCCCGCCAAAACACCCGGCCATTTTTTGGTTGCAGCCGACATTGTTGTTTGGTGGGCTTGGGCTGGATTTGAACCCGCTAGCTCAGGTGTACGTGGCTGGCGCCTTAGCTGCTTGAGCTACAGGTGCCGAGCCCAGTCATCTGTTTTTTATATAATCTTTAAGATATGGTAGATATTACCATTATATTTGTGCTATTACACATTTTTCCCTATGGGGATATAGGAAATTAATAGGTAACTTGGGAGACTTTGATTTTATACTGCCTTTGAAATATGCCTCATTCTTCATTAGAATAAAGCAGCACCACCAAGAAGTGTGCCTTTTCACCTAATGATAAAGGTCAGACTACTGATAGAAAAAAACACATTTTTCTTAACTAAGATGAAATCTGAATTTCAACCATCCTTGTAGCAAGTGGAGGAGCCAGAGAAATGAGATAGATTGGCAGTGATACCTTCTCACCTTATCAGAGAGATTGAGACCTGGAGAGAGGGGACGGGTTTTGTGGCAGAATCTAGGGGTCTTGGCTCACCCCTTTAGTTAACTACAAAAGGTCCCTAGGCTATCCTTGCTGATGTCTTTAAAATAAATGCCCTATAGTCTTGGCGCCTGTAACACGGTGGTTACGATAGCCGGGACCAGCTAAACAACAGTGACAGCTACAACAACAACAAAAATAGCCAGGTATTGTGGCAGACACCTGTAGTTCCAGCCACTTGGGAGGCTAAGGCAAGAGAATAGCTTAAGCCCAAGAGTTTGAGGTTGCTATGAGTTTAGACGCCACAACTCTACCAAGGGCAACATAGTGAGACTCTGTTTCAAAAAATAAAATAAATGCCCTATAGTTTCATCTTGGCTGCAACATGAAAGAAGGTGAACAAGCCTAAGTGGTGATACTAAGTCTCTAAGGGGAGGTATGATGAGTGCCTTTTAGTGTTACAGCTTTTCATTGAGCTTATAGAAGTTCTCTGTGGGCATGTGCTAGTGCTGGGAATGTAGCAGTGAACACCACAAACATGGTCTCCGCATGTGTGATTTTAAAACTGATTTGTGTTGAGCACATGCTCTATAGAAGGCTGAGTGTCAAGTATATGCATGCATGTGATGATGAATAAAATAGCTTGAATATGTTATATTTATAACCAGGGAAGAAGTTACATTGAAGGTACAAATTGTTAAAAAACATTTCATTGATAGAAAAAAAATTAGTTTTCAACCTCTCTAATGAAAGTATATGCTCATTGTGACATTTTTAATAAAATTTGCTCTGAGTTATCTTTACTTAGGTCCCTGGCTTTTGAGCCTACCAAAATAAATGCCCAGTAGTGTTTGTCTACTGGTGCATGTTCTCATGTCAGGCCCAGTCTGCTTTTCAGTGAGCTTGGAGCAGGCATAGAATTGTATGTGGGGTGTTTTCTTGCTGCTTGCAAAGCCATTCATCTGTTAAGAAATCTCTCAACACAAAAATTAATCAGAAATGTTAAAGTTTCTTTTGTAAATGTCTGTGCATCCTTAAATTGGGAAACTGAACTGTAATAAAATATCTGTTGCTTGTCTTGAAGTAGGCACGCAGGTTCTGGTGGATAAAATAGGTTGGGGAGAAGCACTGACCTAATTAGGCTATTTAGTTGTTTACTCTTTCGAGGGCACAATTTCTTTTTATTTCTTTTTTTTTTTTTTTTTTTTTTTTGAGACAGTCTTATTTTGTCACCCTTGGTAGGGTGCCGTGGTGTCATAGTTCATAGCAACCTCAAACTCTTGTGCTTAAGTGATAATCTTGCCTCAGTCTCCCAAGTAGCAGGGACTACAGGTGCCTGCCACAATGCTCAGCTATTTTTAGAGAAGGGGGTCTCGCTCTTGCTCAGGCTGGTGTCAAACCTGTGAGCTCAGGCCTGCTTTGGCCTCCCAGAGTGGCACAGTTTCTTTATAAAGTGGGAATAATTCCTCCACCAAAGCAATCATACAGTGTAAATGTCTGTCTTTTTTTTTTTTTTTTTTTTTTTGTAGAGGCAGAGTCTCGCTTTATCGCTCTCGGTGGAGTGCCGTGGCGTCACACATCTCACAGCAACCTCCAACTCCTGGGGTTAGGTGATTCTCTTGCCTCAGCCTCCCAAGTACCTGGGACCACAGGTGCCCGCCACAATGCCTGGCTGTGTTTTTTTTTTTGCAGTTTTTGGCGGGGGCTGGGTTTGAACCCACCACCTCCAGCATATGGGGCTGGCACACTACTCCATTGAGCCACAGGCACTGCCCTGGCTATTTTTTTTGTTGTAGTTTGGCTGGAGCTGGGTTTGAACTTGCCGCCCGTGGTATATGGGGCCAGTGCCTTACTGACTGAGCCACAGGCGCCGCCCTAAATGCCAGTCTTTAAGGAATAACATTTACCTTTGATTGCTGGCAATAAGTGTGTGGTAGCCCTCTAGAGCAGTGGTTCTCAACCTTCCTAATGCCGCAGCCTTTAATACAGTTCCTGAGGGTCGCAACCCACAGGTTGAGAAGACTGCTCTAGATCTGTCAGTTGCCTTGTCTATGGCTTAGAAAAATGTGTCTGACTGGTTGCCTTGGCCCTCTGAAGGCTTAGGGTTCTCACGTGGCGGGCATCTGTGGAGGAGCAGAGCTGCTCTACCTGTACAGTGTGGCTGTCCTAGGGTTGAACCTTCACTTGCTAGTCTGGAGACCTTGGGTAAGCAGGCCACTTAACTTTATAGCTGTTGTATTCCTGTGCTTTACTGTCAGGGTTTTCGGAGCATTACTGTAATAACAGGAGAAATTACCATTTAGCCTCTCTTGGTCTAGAATATCCTGGCTGATTAATAAGACTATAATCATTGTTGGGAACTTCTGAGTCCAGGCTTTGCAGCTTTTTTTTCCTAGGAGGACTTCACATCTGCCATGATCTTGATACTATAGGCAGTTCTTTTATAGGTTTTGCAGAGAAGAGTGTTGAATGTTCAATTTTTTAAATAAAAGCATCTAAACTAAGATGTGAGATGGCCTTAAATGTTAGCTGGACTTCACTTAGCCCTGATCTTCCCATTCTAAAAACTCAACATTACAGAGTTAGTGTATCAGGGACTACAGATTAAGACAAAGCTGATTAGCAAGTTACCTTCCCTCAGCTCAGTTCCATCAGAGAGTTACTGTAATACAATGGGATAAGTACTCTGAGAGATAAGCAAAGATTATGTAGAAAGCAGGAACTGATTTTACTGGGTCAGGCAGGCTTCCCAAAGAAGGCGACATTGGCCTTGAAGGATGAGCTACAACCAAACATGTAGGCAAATGTAAATTGCTCTCGTGCCAGGTTTCACATATGTAACTTAGGTTGCTGAACCTTAACTAAAAGAGGTGGTACAGGTGCATGGGCAAAAGCAGAGCCAAATTAATTTGGTCCCATTTATAAGCAGTAAGAGACTTGCAAAGATTATCTTTAAGAAAAAAAAAATACAGACTCGCTGCCTATAGCTCAGCCGCTAGGGCACCAGCCACATAAACCACAGCTGGCTGGTTCGAATCTAGCCCAGGCCTGCCAAACAACAATGACAACTATAACCAAAAAATAGTCAGATGTTGTGACAGGCACCTATAGTCCCAACTACTTGGGAAGTTGAGGCAAGAGAATCGCTTAAGCCCAAGAGTTGGAAGTTGCTGTGTGCTGTGACACCACGGCACTCTACTGAGGGAGACAAAATAAGACGCCCCCCCCCAAAAAAAATACGCAATAGAAAACTTGAAGCACATAGGAGGATGACCATAATTCTTCCCTAATTGTGTTGGTGTTCTGGCTTGGTATTAAGCCTTTTTTCCTCTGCTAGCTCTCATAGAAAAGAGACAGTTTTATTCTTGCAAAGGAAGTACCTGCACAAGAAGTCTGCTTTTGAAGTTAGGCGTGGCTCTTCTGTGTATGTGTTGATAGCTGATATCATGGAACAAGAGCGGTTTGCTCGATCAGACCGTTTTTGTTCTCGTTTTGCTTTCAGGAATAGTCGAGTGCAATGGAGGAGTGGCCGAAGAGGATGAGGTGGAGGTCATCCTTGCACAGGAACCTGCTGCTGATCAGGAAGTGCCAAGGGATACTGTCTTACCTGAGCAGTCTCCAGGAGAATTTGACTTTAATGAGTTCTTTAACCTTGATAAGGTTCCGTGCTTGGCTTCGGTGAGTGTAGCAGCACACTTATAATCTATATTTAAGATACCTCTTAGCATTTTCAGAAAATGCCACCTTGAAATACTTGAATTTTTTTTTTTTTTTGAGACAGAGCCTCAAGCTGTCACCCTGGATAGAGTGCTGTGGCATCACAGCTCACAGCAACCTCCAATTCCTGGGCTCAAGCGAGTCTCCTGCCTCTGCCTCCCAAGTGGCTGGGACTACAGGCG
>CAUYRH010152879.1:0-11339 GCA_963574655.1 Perodicticus potto
CTTGGGGCCTTGGTGTGTGCCACACCTTTTGGGGGCAAAACTCGATTGTAAGAGGGACTTTACCCAACAAATGCAACTAGTGTAACATGGTTTCTTGTACCCTCAATGAATCCCCAACAATAAAAAAAAAAAAAAAACAAAGTGAAGATTTCAGCAATGCCTCAAGCAGTAAACTATAGAAAATCTGTATCTATTTATTTTATTTTTATTTATATAAATTGATATTTATATATGAAATTTGAACAGAGTTAAAGAAGCAAGATAATTCTGAATGGAAAATCATCCCTCATTGGCATCTCTAAGGCTTTGGACAAATGAACTCTCTCTTCTCCTCAGCTATACCCTCTGGTGGCCTCCATGGTTCTTACAAACTTTCGGTTATACTCTTTACAGCCTCTGGAGGTTCCATCTCTCCAGGAATAAAATGGGGTGGAAAGGGACAAAATACTAGAGGCTGGAAGTCAGCCCAGGTATCATCCAAGCAATATCCCCTTTACGTTTGCTACATAAAGGAAATGAGATACTCAGTAACAGGGAACAGGAGCCACAGGCTTGCTGCCTTTCTGCATCCTCCTGTACTCTTATTAATTTTATACTCTGGGACTTGGTCATGATTGCTTTTTAACACTTCCATATATATGAGATTTCTGTCCCACTCAAACCATCTGACTATATGTTGGATCAAAGTATCCAACAAAACAGATGTGTAGCACAGTTTGCTGCATGCTGATGGGGCCCACCAACAACTTGTGAAAATGGATTGCTAGTATAATTTGCAGCACTCTGACGGAGTTCACCAACAACTCATGAAAGCGGGTTACTTTTCTTTTTCTGAGACAGAGTCTCACTTTGTTGACCTGGCTAGAGTCCCATGATGTCACCCTCGCTCACAGCAACCTCAAACTCCTGGGTTCAAGTGATGCCCCTGCTTATGCCTCCCAAGTAGCTGGACTACAGGCACATGCCACAATGCCCCACTAGTTTTTCTATTTTTTGGTTGAGATGGGGTCTCACCCTTGCTCAGACTCCTGAACTCAAGCAATCCACCTGCCTCAACCTCCCAGAGGGCTATGATTACAGGAATGAGCCACCACACCCAGCTGAAAATGGACTGCTTCTAACACTACTTTAAGACTCAACTCAAATGACAAAGATGCAAAAGAATAGCAGCATAATTGAGGTGACTGCTGGAGGGCAAGCCACTTTGCTTTTCTTGTCAAATGGCCACATGCGAAGCTTCAGAACTTAGCCTGATGTTTTTCTCAGTCTATGTTTGGTCCAGGGCTTGTACCCACAAAACTTCCTCGGCTGAAACCCCTGTTTCACCCAAACTCAGCTTGCCAGTGACCTTGATATCTGTTGCAGAAATTTCACTTTCTGAGGTCTAATGTTAAAACCATTTGGCAATTTTTAGCTCCTTGGTTCCCCCAGATGCATGGAAGGCAATCCCAGGTGGATTGGCCTTTTTATCCTATCAGGTTCATAGTTCAGGGGATCAATTTCAATAGTCATGTGTTACCCAAAGGTGGGACTCAGAACATGTTGAAACAGAAAATCCTTAGTGGCTGTGGTACAGTGCTGCTTCCCACATGTTCTGAAAAATATTACCTCTACAATATGTTAACAGGTGTGCTGTAAAAAAAGGATTCTATGGCCTGACAAGTTCCTTTCTTGGGGTTTATGTGCTCATTTATATGTGAAGAGATCTGAGAATACTGATAATATTAAATAGTGTTGTTGTTTTTAACTCAGCCTTTGCCAAACTTATTTGATTATGGAATCTATCAAGAAACATTCATAAAATTCCAGGGTATGTGGTTTGGAAAAAACTGACTAAGGCTATTTGACATTGTACAGCTCAGGAAACTGAGACCCAAGGTTACAAAGGGAATTTCCTAGAGTTAGCCAAATAATGACAACTCCAGGTCTGGAAGCCATTCCAATATCATCAGAGACTAACATGGTGAGTTTTATCTGGCTTTAGCTCAAAGTGACAAAGTTACATTTACATGTATTTCCAGAGACTGTACTGCAAAAGTGTTAATAGTGGTCATTCCTAGATAGAATTTTCAGGTGATTTTTAATTCTTTAATTTTAATTTTCCAAATTTTCTACAATAAACATGCATTGCCATAGGAATCAGAAATATATGATGACAGATAAGTATTTTATGTTTCTAGCAATATACCTAGGCATTGAAAGGACTTGCTTGAAGACCCAGTTACTCATGCCATTTATTTTTAGATAAACACCAGCAGAGTCTGGTGACATAAGCTGGAAGTTTTATTCAAAGAAGTGCATCTTCATCGATACATTTTCCATGTGTCATGTTTTGGCAACATGAACACTATTTCCCTGATGGCATACTTGCGAATGACTCAGAGTTGCTGAGACTCTAATTACACATTTCTAATGACTTCTTCTGGCTTCTGAATCCAAAGTGAGTTTAAAATGGTTCTGGGCCCAGAACTGGGAGTGAAGAGACCACAACCCCAATGGGCTCCCAATGCTGCCTTTGGAAGAACCTGCTGGGGCTGATTGTTTTCACCTACCAACAGCATTGATTTGGAAAGGGTGGCCAAGAAAGAGGAGACACGAGGGACACAAAGACTAGGGGAAATGGCAAGCTAGAGCGACCTTGAAATTATGTTTATAATTACCCCGTTCTAGGTAAAGTGCTAGGTCTCTTACAAGTATACTTAATCTCCCTGTCACCAGGTGAGGTGAGTATTGTCCCTTCTGCTGCTTGCATGAGAAAACTGATACACAAACAGGTTATCCACCTTGAATGAGGTCACACAGGTAGCCAGTGTTGAAGCTGGGATTCAGCCTCAGGTCTCACTGACCCTGACCCTCCACTGCCTTCCCCTCAGATGCCACTTAAGAGATTGGGTGCTACTGGGCACATGGGAGTGTGCTCATTCTGTTGCTGGGAAATTCTTCCTAAATAAACTAAAAATTTGTCTCTTTCAAATATCTCCCACTGGTACCAGTTTTTTTCTTTGGGGACCAATTACTTTACCAGAAATTCCAGCTCTCTACACATAAAAGAGAAGTGTATATAGATACCACCAGCACATAACAGGGGTATTGTGTTATCTAATGCTTGAACAAAAGGGGAAAGGAGTCTTAGAGTGCAAAGACTTTTGTTTTAAACCCAGTTCTGTCACTTCACTACTTAACAGATGAGGATTTTGAGGAAAAAAAAATCTTTTAATCTGCCTCAGTGTCTACTTTTCCTTCTGTAAAATGGAGTTAATTATCGTGATTTCCCTTTTCTGGTGCTCACCAAATATAACAAAGAAGCTAAAATTGTGCATAAATATAAGCTGCTTCTATTGTTTTATAACTTGTATATAGATTTAGTACATCACCCTAATTGCTCCATTGCAAGAAATGAAATGCCTTTTTAAAAAGTATTTCTGGCCATTACTTTTGCTAGAGGGTCTTGTACCTAGCAGACATGATTAATATGGTGACATACAACCTCCTTAGCTAATCTGGACCCATATTTATTTATGGAAAGTAAAATTATTACGATCACCACAAGGACTAAGTTTCTCAAAACTGCCTGTTTATAGCATATATTTATTTTAAAGATGTTATAGAGGAAGATGGGGCAAGAGTATTAGCTGCAAAAGGAGAATTTATTTTCAAGGCTGAGCTATATCAGTGCCTCTGAGATTGGTCTAGTTTTAAAAGGGCATTTGCAGGACGGCACCCCACTGAGATCGTTTTTGATGAAGTGCATCTCAGAATATTCTTTTCGTGGTGGAGGATATTTCACCAAGTCAGAGTTTTCCTCTGAGTTCACATGGGAACAAATGAATCTCCCTACAGACAAGAGGATCGCTGTGTATTTTCCAGTTCATGCTGATGAGAAGGCTCCCTCTCTGCCACTGGTTGTGGAGTCACTGATGCTGACTCCATGCTGACTTCATGCCACATGGCATGATTTGATGGCCTCACCTCCATTACATGCTTCATATGTTATCTTGTGATTTCTGAGGGTCTTTCCCATCCCCAGGGTGTGCAGAAGACAAGCTCTGCCTCTTATCTGAGAGCCAGGAGCCTTATCTGAACAGTGGCCGGCTGCAGACAGGCTGGTGTCAACCCACATGAAGTGGTTGAAGTACCTCCTTTTAGGCGTGCATGCATGTGTGTGCGCGCACACACACACACAAACACATACACACATCTGGAATGACTGATCTGCAGGGATCTAAAGCCTACAGCATGAACCCTGCCATGCTAATCTGATATCCTATGACCTAGTCGTCTGTTTCTGCCAGATCCAATGTCTGCCTTCCTATCTAAAATAGGACTTGCCTTTATCCTGGTCTTATGGGCCTGGAGTCCTCAAGAGAAAATGGAGGAGGGAGGGCTTGGGGAGTCCATGAGACACTTACATAGAGGAATAGGAAGCTGCCTTGGAATTCAGGAGAATCCCTTCTTCCCCAGGCGAAGTGGCCTTTATCATAGGCGTGAAGGAGGAAGAGGCAGGTTTAAAAAAAAAAAAGACACAAATGTTGCTTGTCACAAAGCAGAAGGAAGAGAATAGCTAGCTTCCCTTGCTCCTCCAGTCTGTGGCCTCAGATGACAGCTGAGCACAAGTGGAATCCAATCCGTCCTTAGCGCTTCATCTGCAGCTCCGGCAGCCACAGCAGAGCGCTCTGAAAATGCCCATGATTAGCACCTTCTTTGATTGGAAGTGTAAAAGGACAATCACAGCTCACTCCTCAAAGTAGAGACAGCCACACACCCATTCATTTCTAAGGAGCCAATTGTAAACAGAAAATGAATGTTCCTGTACACTCTCCAAATTTTATTTCCCCTGCTAAAATATTAGGGAAGGGGTGGGTATCTTTCTCTCTTATGATCTCTTCCCATATTTGAATATGATCTGTATGTTTGACATTCCACCAAATCATTCTCAAAGGAAGACAATGGACGCCATCGCACCCCCATTTGTCAGTATTTAAGGCTTAATGAACTCCTGGCGAGCTCTCTCCTCCCAGAGCTGCATGTTTGCTACTGCTGCTTAATGGTGATCTGTCCAACGCTCCAACATGCCAAGAAGGCTTGCTTGCAATCAGAAATATATATTTATTAACTGGCTGGTTAATCTACAGAGAGGTTTTCTGGAGATTGCTACATTCACTAAGAACTACCAAGCCCAGCTGTGCTCTTTATAATTAAATCCAAGGCATTTTCCAGTGAGAGGGGCACTGGCTCCAGCCTGCTTCTGCCTCCATCTCAAAGATAATCTCCCTCAGCTGTGTATGAATCTGGACTGAGAGAAGGACATTCAGAGCTCTAAGCCTTTGAGTGCAAAAGATTCTCTGCAAATGCACATTCCAAGTAAACAAAACCCATCAGGCCCCTGCAAGAGTTGGACGCCTGATTGCACTAAACATATCACGATGGAATCTGCAATTGGCAAAGTAATTGGCGTTATTATAGCTGATGGGGAATTTCTGATGCTGTCTGAGCTCTCCTTTGAAATAATACTTAGCCATTTAATTTGTCCAGCTCTCATTTAGCTGATTGCTCTTTTCGGCTGGAGTTTATCAAGAATGAAATGCTCTGTCTCTCTAGATGCCTGCAGGCTGAGATTTCACAGGCTTTTCTCTTTGCCAATACTCTCCCCTCTCCTCTCACCGACTCCTGTCTGAGGCCATGGTTCATGGGATGCCAGGATGCCAATAATGAAATAGGTTCAAGGTGGGTGAATCCAACTGATGTATTCAAAGCTATTCACTTTTGGTCCCACTTCCAAAGTACTTGAACACTCCTGTTGTACTGTAAAACCCCCAAAAGGCAAACAGACCTCCAAAGATTTGGTGGTCCTAAAGAAACCTCAAAAAACTTGCTAGCTCCAAACATAAGACAAATAATAGAAAACATCCTATTCTCATCTCAAGGTCAGGAGGCATTAGAGGAATCTCAGAATTTATAACCATGCATTTTTGATTGGGAAATCTGTTTTGACCCCTGGGAATGGGGTTCTACTCAGTTTATTAAGTGTCTACTTTTCGCCTGAAGCTCAGACTCTTTCCTTACACCATATTCATTCCTCCATTCAACACTTTGTAATTCTGTTCCTTCCCAGATTGGGGTGGGAAGCCAAATCTAGCCAGCCCTGCTTTCTTGTTTTTCACAGCATGAATGAGGCTGCCACAGCACATTTCTCTTTTTCCCAATCAACAAGCTACCTGCCCTAGCACCGAGTCGGCATGGCTGCCTGATGGGGACAAGATTCCTGCAGCTAGGGCACTTCTATTCTGCAGATACCATTTCCCTCTGATGGCTTATCAAATCCAGAACCCACATGCTCTTTGAATCACCACTTGTCAAGGCCCAAGGCAGTCTTTAAATGGCCTGCACCCTAGTACCCTTTGGTGCTGTTCCTGACTCATGTTTCTAGGCAATCAATCACTGTGCCTATGATTCTTCCACAGGGTAAAAAAGTGGACATCTGGAATAGGCTGACGGCCACTGACCCCAAGGAGATTGTTGTTGGATATACTCCTGTGGCTGGAAAAGCTTCTGATACATGTACATCTGTTAAAAACACCATGAATACTTCAGAGCTATTCCTCCTCCGTGAGCAAAAGATAAAACATTAATTTAGAAAGTGCCATGGGTGGCACAAAGACACTTCTTCTGGCCAAATAGGTCCTATCCATCTCATCAGTGTCTGTCCAACTCTTCCTCTTCCCAGGTCCTTCTCCTGGGGCCCAGTGTCTGTCGTTGCTCACTACAATTGGCAAGGGGAATAAAACAAACTAATGAAAAGGGCAGGTGGATCTAGATTTTTGGTTTATTGCTTTTTTCCCTACCCTTTTGAGTAACCCCAAAGTCAAGCCATATCACCTTGGGAAGCTGTAATTTGTGCTCTAACCCTGACTTCAGCAGTCCAGGATCACGTAATTTATAAGAGCAATAAGAATTATAGCACGCATTTATGGAGTGTTTACTAGACACCAGACACTTTTCAGAGGGTCTATCTATTCAATCCTCCTCAAAATCCCATGGGATAGGTATCCTGCCTCCGCTAAGGAGGACTCTGGGCCACATAAAAGTGAAATAACTGGTGGAGGCCACATAGCCCGAAGGGGGCAGACCTGTGATTCAGACTTTTCAGTCTGGGCTCAGAATCACTGCTTTCAACTGCTAAACCATAAAGTAATGAGAAATGTTCTCTATACTTGATATTATAGCAAGGTAGCAGAAATCACTGTTTTGCTACTAAACAAGCATCAATTTTTAGTGTTTATAGTAGTAAAGATTACAATTACATCACACAAAGTTTTTCCATCCCAGTATCATTGGCTTGGGTCACCTGTTGGAAACATGGGACTTACTAGTACACAGTTTTAAGAAGACTGAAACTGTAGAAGAGAAACCATGTACAGAGCTGGAAAGAGTGGGAAAAGAAGAGGACGATTATCCCAAGGAGATAGAAAACCATGGTGGAGGCTGTGTGCAGACTTAACATGCCCCCCAAATACCAGCAAGCAGATGGCAGGAAGAAGATGCTTGGGATCTACAAGCTGTTCCATCAAGAAGGCCCTCTCTGACATGTCTCAATTGATCCCTTTTGTTTGGGACAAGATAGTAGGAAAGAAGATGGGTAGGCAGACAGGAGAATAAGAGGATTAAAGTGTAAGTCAGGCAGTAGTAAAGAACTCAACAAGTTAGTTTGCTTATCTATCAGAGTGGTGGGCCTTCTTTAAGAGGCAGGTTTGGGACTATCCTGATAAGAAATTTATGAAGAAGAAACCTTCTCTCCAATCCTAAAGGTGGTCCGTGAATTAGTATTTATTATATCAGAATCATTCTTAGATCTAAAAATGCATAGTGCAAACTCATGTACCCAAACACTGTGGACACAGAAAATACAATGCTGTAACTTAAGCTATTGATAAGCACTTTCTGATTGAGACAGAGTTCAAACATCCTTGACCAGGCCTCAAGTGAGCAGAATTACAGGACAATTTTCAAGAAGCTTAGTTTTATGCCTGTTTACCAAAAGGATTGAAGAAAATAATGAAGGATGAAAACCTAGAAACATGAACACCGTGGAAAGAGGCACAGATACTGAACTACTAAAGACCCAAGGGATCAGAGAAAGCATCCAGCCCTACATCATTTTGGCTATAGGTACCATTCAAAGTTAATTTGACTAGTTGGCCTCACTTGATTTATATTTCTATTCTGAAAAGGTTCTTAAATCAGATTTTGAAAGGATAAATTATCATATTTGAATATACTAGCAGGGATAACTTGTATTGATTCCTTTAACCAAGTGGACACATATTTTTGCATATGGATAACCCCCTCCTGTCCCAACACCCACCTGCCATCTATCAATTTTCTTGCATGGGAATTTCTGCACATTATGTTTGTTTTAAGTTTAGCCCACCTGCACACAGACCTCAGATGGTCAGAACATCTTGGGATTAAAAATAATTATATATATATAATAATTATATATATATATTTTCACTGAGGTATGAAAAGGTTTAGTATCCCAGGAGAAGTTATTAAGACTTCAGAATATTTCATTGAAATGCCAGACTCTTTGGAAAACACCTGGAGAACTTTTCTCTGCAGGACCAAATGCCAATACTGGTTTTGCTAAAAAAAAAAAAAAAAATCTACTAAAAGCACTATCAAGGCAGACAGTTCAAAAATGTATACCTGTGGTTGGAAACTGTTGATTTCATGTAAGAAAAGTAATAGCGTCAGTTTGGAGGAAGGTGTGTGTATGCATATGAGCAAATATTTTTGTTAAAAAGAATCTGTTATCATTGCAGATGTCAAGGTCTGGTAAGAAAAATAATTAAATGGACTTCCTTAGGAATTATGGAAAAAGATCCATGTTTTGTGCAGGTACCCTAAAAGTAGCAAGAAAGACACTTTTATAGGTAGAGCCATTTCTTCTGTGGGAGGAACCCCATTTGCATATAAATATTCACATATAGGCTTATAGGAAAAGAAAAAGACAAAGTAGGAGTCCAAATCTTTCCCTTTTATTAAGACTATATTCCAATAACAGATAACTAGAATAGAGCTTCTCAAGAGACATCTGATGAAGGACCAGATGTCTTTTCCTCAATCTATATCTTCCTATGGAGACTTTGGTAAAACATTATAAAGATAAATTAGTGGAAAACAATCACATGTTCAGATACCATGGAAATATCAAATTACTATAGAAGTTTCTAAATCTTTTGAGTTTCTAGATATATCATATGGCAGGAGCAGGGATATATGTGGAGGACCAGCACTGATCTGCAGCTCATGCTCTGCCTGGTATGGTATCGGAGGGCACAGATACATAGCACAGCAGGCACTGAACAAGCCAGAAAAAACTCCTGGAAAACTAAGCCACGTGTGTACTAAGCAACAGGCTGAGCAAGCTGGACTCATGGGATCAGCCTGCTAAAGAAGTCAGGGAAAGCCAGCTGTTCTAGTGAATTCTCTCATTGGGGTAGCGTCATCAAGCTGGATCTTTTTGCCTATCTTCTAGACCCAGAAAGAACATCTAGATAGCAAGCAGAGAACACCAGCACTTCCTAATTTACAATCTTGGGCAAATCTCAATTGTCGAATGGAAATAGCAGGGGATGAACATGGGCGAGGGATTTACAGAACGTCTGCTTCACTGCACTTACCCAAGAAAGGGGAACAGGGAAACATAACCGGGTTGTTGTGGGGAACAGATTCCAGAGAATGAGAGCAGCACATGGCCCATCCTGCCATGGGAATCCTATTTGAAAGTGACAATGAAGAGACTGATTTAGATACAGGGGAGCATCTGAAAATACCAATGTCCAGACCTGTCCAGATCAATTCAATCCAACTGCCGGGGGTAGGCCTGGCCCTATATTTTGCAGAGGCATCCCTAATAACTCTGTCACTTTCCAGCATACCTTTCAATGTCTCAGTGGGGGTGGGGAGAGGGAAGGCACGAGGGAGCACCGGAAGCAGGTCTTCCTCATGCACTGCCTTGCTGTAGATGACTTGCGCCTAAAGCCAGAGTAAACAGAACATGGTGAATTCAAACAAGCCACCCTGTCCCCTTGTTGCTATACGTCTGACGCTGCCTGCCTGCCGGCCTCATCCTTGGCTCAGATTCCTCCTCTGAGGAAGGGGTGACCAACCACAGTGATTCTCATTTGGGGAGTTGGAGAAGGAAGAGAATGAGAACTACAGAAATTCTTTATCACGATGGAAGAATACAAAGTTCTCTGTAGACATTCCCCTTATGACTCTGACATGGAGGAACTGCACTTTCTTGGAACTTGGCAAACATCAAAAAAACTCAATACATCCTACAAAAACAAGACAGGAAGTGTTTGTTCTGGTCTTAGCAGAGATCTGACAGGGTCTTGGGCATCTTAGCTGTGAAGATGACATCTAGTTCAAGGTGGTCTACCATAAGCGGCTAAGAACACAGATGCCTGAGCCAGACTTGCCTTGGTTCAAATCCCACTTCTGCCACTTACAGGATTTGTGACTTAACTTCTCTGATGCTCTGCGAGGTTATTTGTAAGATGAAGATAATGATATAATTGAGTTCACAAAGGCCTTGCAAAGATTTAATAAGATAATACATGTAAAGTTCAAAGAACAATTTCTGGCACATACATACTTTCAGTAAGTTTTTGGCATACATACGCTTAATCAAAGATAATGAGAGCATGTACTAACACACCAACTCTAGTTGAGTCTGACAGGGGCTGGATGCCCTGGAAAACCCAAAGCTTCCATTTCAATTTTATATCTGTTAATGCTGAGCTTGGAGACAGCAGAAGCCTGTTCAGAGTTGAGTCACATAATAGTGACTTTGTTCTGAAAAACATCATCAGCCCAAAAGAACAAGCAACTTGGAAACTCAGGGGCTTCATGCTACAACAGAGAGAGCTACAAGCAGACAGACTCTAACTGTCCTGCCTGCCCTCCATTTGCCAGGGTTGGAATGCTCATCCATAGAAACCAAATGCATAGACCTTCCCTGAGACATCAGCACTGCCCCAGCCCCTGGTCTACTTCAGCCTTCCTTCACCTAAGATTTCGTTCCACTCAGAAGCTCCACAGTGATAGCTGCCTAATAAGCAGCTTCTCTTCACTGAAGGCTTGTGCGCTTTACGTTAAAAATGCCTGGGCTAGGCAGCGCCTGTGGCTCAAAGGAGTAGGGTGCCGGCCCCATATACCAAAGGTGGTGGGTTCAAACCTGGCCCCGGCCAAAAACTGAAAAAAAAAAAAAAAAAAAAAAACCCTGGGTTCAAAAACATGGAGCCACCAATTTGTGCAAATTGGTTTTTTTC
>CAUYRH010152880.1:0-23331 GCA_963574655.1 Perodicticus potto
GAGCGCCTGTAATCCCAGTGGCTTCCAGAGGCTGAGGCAGCGGGACGCCCACAGCCCGAGTCAGAGGTTGCACTGAGTTACCACGCCCACTGCACTCTGCTCAGGGGCATAGGGTGGCACTGTGTCTCAACAACAAAAAAAAAAAAAAAAAAGAAGAAGAAATAAAAAATAAGCAACGAAATAAAATAAAAAAAAACCAAAAAGAAAAAGAAAAGAAAAAGAAAAGAAGCAATAGCATGATGCACGGGGCTAACCCAGTGAATCCAATCCTCATGTACTCAGAGCTTGCATGACTGGGGCCCATCCCAGAACAATTAAATCATAATTTCTGGGCATGGGCCCAAGCGTCAGTACTTTTTTAAAGTTCTCATGTAATTTATAATGTACAGCAATGACTGAGAACAATCGAGCTATTGTATTATAAAGAACTTAAAACTCAATAAAATTCTGTTGTTTCCACAAGATTCTACAGACCAAAATCTACCCTTTAAAATTACGCCATTGTATTTTCTACACTTCTCACTCCACCTTGCCATCCCTTATTTTATACAGTGTCTTTCTCTATCCATGGCACCAATAGAAATTAGGAATCCATACTGCACATGCAGAATATTTTAAATATTAAACCAAATATTTGATTATAATATGCAAGTAGACAGAATTGAAAATATGAATAAACCGATATACAGGCAAAATTCTGAATGAATACTTCAGGAATCCTACCAAAAACTGATCATATTGCTCACGGTCAATGCTTCGTGTACAAAAGATATCCCCAGTGTCTTTCTCTATGAAGAACAAATTGAAGGGCTCTTTGTCCACACCAGGTCCACTTATGGAGTAAAAGATGGTGTAGTTTTGTGCGGCATCAGATTGGATCTACGGTGAAAATTTAAGAAGAGAAAATTTATGTCATGATAAATATCTTCCATCCAACCTCTCATGCTAGTTTGCTTTTTAGCAATTACTCCCTTCCCTCCTCCCTTATCTCTTTCTTCTACTTACCTCCTCATCAGCTGCCATGTTTTTGCAATGTTTGAAGCCACGGATTCTGTCACTTATTTGATCCCAACATTTTTTTGTTATTTGCATATTTATACAATCTGTGGAGTAACATACCTGTACAATGCCTATTTAGCTAGTCTCACTTTGACAGAAGTATAGTGACAGTTTTAGTATTTTGAATTATTTGGCATGGAAAATCATTTGATTAAAAAGAAAGAAGTGACACAACTTTCCTTCCACAATTAATTCTTTAAGAATTGCATAATTTTGAAACTAATCTTTATGTTTGCATTCCACCTATGTGCAGTGACATAATCTTGGTAAACAGAAATATTGGGGATTTTTTTGTGGATAAATGTTCATTGAAGTGAGAGATTAATTATGCAAAATCTGCAGGCATGCCTTCTGTATGTGAGTGCTAAAAAGTCTAGCATAATATTTAGGCAAATTAGGACATAGATGTAAAAGGCATCTGGAATTCAAAATATAAAACTTATTTCTAAATGCCTAAATATTTTTTCTTGAAGGAAGTGATAAAATGTAGTATACTGGATCACTTCTTGTGACCCTAGTTTTGGTGAATAGATGATCCTTCTAAGTACCAATATTTTAAAGTCTTGATTCAATACACTGTGTAATTCAAATGGAAAGTTTTAACAACAAAATAACTCTAATATATATAAAATCAAATAAAGGGAAATATACCTGCTGAACATGTTGTGGAAATGGCCCCAACGAGTTCTCCATCAGAGAACATGGAATAGGAGCCCATCGTCTTTTGCCACGCTTGAGGGCTGTGTCTTTGGTATGCCTCTTCTTAGGCCCCTACATTTGATGAGAAATAAGGAAATAAAGCATTGCTTATCATTCTTGAAATTGTAATTTTTCATGCACACATCAACAAGGAGAAAATATGTAAGGCTTATGCATTACAATATCATGGTTAATCCCCAAAGCATTTCTAACAACACAATAAAACCTCAGACTGTGTTATAACCCCAGCCCCACTTATTTCCTGAATTAATTATTAAACCAACAATAAATTTATAAGGCATTGGAAAAGATGCTACTTTCACAAGGTACAGACCACTAAAAATAGATAACCCGCTAATAAACATTTAAGAATTGATTTTATTCCACTAGGAATGGTGTAACCAAAATCTGTTAAAACCCTTGCTACAGTGCAGCTATTTATATGCCTATGTAAAGATACAGTCAGCATTTGTTCAAGTGCACTTTATTTTATATAATGTAGAGATTCTTTAAAATTTGGATATAAAATATTTTATAACCCCTAAGTATATTCAAATTTCAGTGGAAAGTAGTTCTTGTAATCAAAAAGAATTTAGCTGGGAAATCCTTTTATAAATAGAATCACTTACTAATAAATGATTTTACAAGAGCAAATTGATTGTGCTGAGTTTGCCTCATGTAAGATGTCAATTTTAGCAACTTTTTTCCTTCTTGTCCTTGAATCAATCACCACCACTCACTAGGTTATACTCCAATAACCCTGCACTCTCTGAAGACAGGGGCTCAGTCAAATTTTACATTAACATAAGATGAAGCTTTAGAGGATCACTTTTTTTTTTTTTAGAATTTCAAACATTTTATTTATTGTAAATATTTTATTTGTATGTACTCAAACCAAAAAAAATTTTAACTAATGAAATTTAATTAATAAACCTATTATTAAAATTTTACCATTTCTTCCATAGTAAAAATTCATTATTTAACACAGCTAAGATAACTCACCACAGTAACTTTTTTGTGCTTATGTGTGACTGTGGTATACATCTCCTTTTTAAACAGACACCCAAACCCACAGTCAGTTGGGAGAAAGCCACAGGCAGGGTGGAGGCCATTTCTCCAGTCAGAAGCACTTTTCTACGTGTTTTAGACCCGCCCTTCTTGTCCTAGCTCCTCAGGATGGTTGTTCCTATCGCTACACCAAAAATCACTGTCTGAAACTTTCAATGGTGTTATGTTGCTCCCTTGCTGCAGAGTTGTCCATTTTATGAAATTTTGCTAATCCTCTACTACTCCTTAACATCTAGTCTTTATTTATATTAATTACAAGTGGAAAAAGACAAGCAAATGATCATTCAAGACCAATGATTTTGACCTGAAAGGAAGTATATAAAAGGAAAGACTCTTCCTAAGCAGATTGATGTACTAGACTACTTCAGTCCTTCGCTATTATACCTTGTTTTCTCTTGCTGACAGTACAATTTCTATCTGTTTTTGTTCTTGTCTCTGACTGTCTGAGAGAAAAATGAAAAAGCTCTTCCTTTCAGAAGGCAAGATGAGGTCACGTGTTGTATAAATTGAGCCATCTTCTAGAATGGTGAAAGCAGGGTCACTGGACAGGATTAGGCTGGCCGACTTGAGACACTCCTCCAGATTCACTGCAGGGAAGAAATGGCACAGCAATTTGTCAGATGAAACAGGAATAGAACAAGTTTTACAGGAATGGCAACCGCGAAGTGAGTGGATGAGAAGCAGAAAGAGGGAAGTTACACCCGGAATGTGTGTGCACCTGCTATTCTAAAACTTAGTTGCCATGAAAATTAAATAACACAATCCATGGAGTTAGATTTTCCACTACTTTCATCATAAATTAATTTAAGAAATAAAATATTTTCCTAGAGTCACTGGATTCTTTCTCCTTTTCTTATGTCTCATTTACAAAGGGTATGTATAAGTAGTATAACTTATGATATCAGTAGATTTTGAACTTGTTTGGAATAATTTTTAACAGTTAAAATGATCTTGCCACCAGCAATAAAACAAATCTATTCTTAAGGAATATTTCTCAGTGATGTGGCAAATAATCTTTCTGTAACACCTTTTGCATAAGGATAAGGAACAATTAATAAAACCAATGACTGATGTGCATTGTGGCTGTTCTCAAAATATTTCCTTTATAGATTCATATTTAACATATTTAGTGTATTTATTATATATCTTTAGAGTGTGGATGGTTTATATGAATTTAAAACCTTAGAACACTGGGAAAAACAAAGTCTGTCTTAGAAAGGATACTATTTGTGTAGTCAAGGTATATTTTTCTAAATGTGTACTCAAGCCAGTGAAAACCTTGGATGAAACAATGTTACCTTTGGATTCAGAACAACTCCCATATAAGTCAGGGATGGTTGTAGCAGTAAGACCTACTGAAATTGTATTTGCTTTTACAAGCTACTCTGTGAAAAATATCACACACATTCTTAGTGGATACTTATTCCTTGTAATCAAACTTACGTACAAATTTGGGGCATTTAACTTTTGACACATCCATTTCATGTCTGATCAATCAAAGAACCCTGGCTTTGGGATTTTGGCAGCCCATTAGTTTATATTAATTAAAATATGCTTCTGGTGTTGGTCTTGCTGTGTTTGAACTCAGCCAAGATAATTTAGCCCTCTGATGTTTGCTAATTTTTCTGGCAAGAAAAACATACAACTAACTTTGCAAGTTTAATTATTTCTAACCACTACCAAAACACAAGTAGCCTGTTTTTATTATATGTCCAATTTTAATGCCAAGTAGCTACTAGGTGGCTTTTATTCCAAACTTTATACATATAAGAGCAGCCTAAAGCTAAATGTAGCAAGTTACAACTATAAATTCTTTATGTAGTTTCTCACCTTTGCCTACAAGTGTTTCAGATTGAAGATGAGAAGGAACTCGAAGAAAAATTTTCTGACAAGCATCGCAAAATAGTGTTAGAACCTCAAAAGAAAGAAAAAAATAAGGAATTACATTTGATCATAAATTCTAACGATACAATTTTGTCTTATTGGTAAAAATATTGTCAATTTTTAAAAGAAATTAATCTTTTAATCCTTTAATTTTTTGTGTGTTCATTTCAAAAGGAACCTGCAAAGGAAATGGCATAAGGGGCATCACTACCATTTAATATGTAAGAAAAAATTAAGTGAACAGTAGTTTTTAGGACCTAAATCATGTTGTATCATTGTAAGAACATGTGTTATAAACCATTGGTTTTATGAGTAGATTATATGTATATCTCTAAGACCATTAATAAATGCCATTCTGATTTTTTAGCTTGAAGAAAATACTTAACTCTAGAATAGAATAATCACATATCTATAGTAATTCTCAAACCATCATTTTCACTTTAGAGGGTATAGTTGATGAAATCTTTTTTAGATTTTGAGCCTTTCTAGTAGTCAAGCCTTTTTTTAACCTCATAAAGGAGAATGCCTACAGATACTCAATGTTTTCAAATCACTTTTAAGACTGACTTGGCAAATACTTCAAAGTCTAAGTGATCTCAATTTACATGACTAGTCTAACAAGAAATATATTTCCAAATATAGAGAGTAACCTTCAAATGGGTAAAGATTTGTAATTAAAGATGTAACCATTGTGTTTAAAAGCTAGGTAGTTCAAAGAAGACAGATACTATCTGAAAAATAAAAGCTAGCACTTCAAAGGTATCAACAAATTCAAAACAGACTTTACTTCTGCTTCTTGCCATTTTCTGTTGATTTGCTTTTTCTTTCCTTTATCAAAATTACTGCTCTTTTATAACTTAAATATAAAATAGAGCAGAACTAGATTTTTCTGAAATGTATAGGTCAGTTTTCTAATCAGTTTCTCTCTGAAGACTTTTCTAGAATTACTGGCCCCATTATTTGTGAGCAGAAAAGAGAAGGACGTTCACTTCTTTTCCCACTCAATTCCAGTCTATTGATTATGCTGTAATAGGCTTTTAAAATAGGTAATTTTATAAATTTGTCTTAGTCAAATAACATGAAAACCTAGAATTTTAAAAGTCACACTCGTGTTCAGTTTTAATTTAAATAACTACCTTTTCAAACCTGAGAACTTCTGTGGTGCCTGTGGCTCAAAGGAGTAGGGCGTCAGCCCCATATGCCAGAGGTGGTGGGTTCAAACTCAGCCCCAGCCAAACAAAAAAAAAACCTGAGAACTTCTTATTTGACTTTTTAAAAATTGTTTATCGGGCGGTGCCTGTGGCTCAAAGGAATATGCCGGAGGTGGTGTGTTCAAACCCAGCAAAAACCGCAAAAAGAAATTAATAATAATAAATAAAATGTGTTCATCCCTAATGCTAGGAAATGCACTAAATTATATACAGAAGGTATCAACAAAATGTACACACATTTTAAGAAAGGAAAAAACTATTAAAATTGAACTTCTCAACTCATGTTTGACTTCTGCAATTATAAGAGATGCAAACAAATGTTATCAGTATATATTTTGTATTACAATTTTACAAAGAACTTTATGAGCATAAAGCATTCTGTTAATAGTGATCTAAGTATATAATGTGGAAATAGCATTTTGTAATCGGAAATATACACATGCATACCTATGCACTTATACATATACACATGTATGATACACCTGTACATACACCTATATGTGCACAAGTCTATATATAGAGAGAGAGAGACAGCCATATGTTGCTTAATCATGGAGATACATTCTGAGAAATGCCTTTTGAGGTGCTTTTGTCACCCTGTGAACATTACAGAGTGTACTTAAACAAACCTACATGATACAGCCTGCTGCACTCCTAAGCTCTATGGTGCAGCCTACAGCTCCCAGGCTACAAACCCATACAGGAACACTGCAGGCAATTGTAACACAATAGTATTTGTGTATCTAAACATATTTAAACATAGAAAAGGCACAGTAAAAATATAGATGTTAAAGATAAAAAATGGTACACTGGTATAGGGCAGCTCTGTTATGATCTTATGGGACCACCATCATGTATACAGTTCAAAAGTGATTGAAAACTTGCTGTGCAGAGCAGGACTATATTACACACACATATTCCCATTCCCACTCTCATCTTTTTCCCCAATTGTCCTGGACCCCACCTGGCTGGTCTTCCCTCTGCAGGCAGAGCCACTGAGTGTTTCCACTCATTGCATACAATTCCAGTCTTCAGATTAAATTGGCAGCTAAGTGATTTGGAGGGAATTGGGTCAGGTACGCTTTTAGTCAACATGGAGGCCAGGAATGAATGGACATGGGATGATGGGTCAAGGGATCCTGGATAAGGCAAGGAACAAAAGCAATATAAATCTGGCTGGAAACCAACCTTGAAAAATTCGTACCACAGTTTACCTAATTAATACCAACTTAAAATGTTCTGACTTCTAATAGTTACAGGATGAAAGGGCAACATGCATCATATATATGGAAAAAAATGTTTATCCCTAGAGAATAACACCTTCAAATTCTGCAAATACCATTTAGAGCAAAAGTATTTTGCTGAAATGAAGGGGGAAAAGGAAATTAACAGCTCAGAAATGCCAGAGGCAGATGTGGGACAATTCCCCTCTTTTTCCCTCTTCACAAAAGAAAAAATAGCATCTTACACACAATTACAACACTATTAAAAACCCAAGTGGAAACCAAGTTCATGGTGTTTTCAATGACTATCACATCTTTATTATTCTTTGTAAGTTAAAATGCTTGCTTGACTGAGAGTTTTGCCATTTCTCTTGGCATTTCCTGGTAAAATTCCAAAAGTCCTGGATAATTTGCATACTCACCCAGAATCCTTTTCCTCTTTTTACAGATCAGTGTGAACTAACATGAGTCTATTTAATGACTAGTAGCAAAAAATCAAACCTTAGAACTAAGGAATAAATTCATTTGACTACTCCTTAGAAAAACACCCCAACAGGGGATTCCCTTGAAAAACTTTAATGCCCTTGCAGTGTAAGTTGAGAAGTAAGCCAAACACATTCCCTCCTAATCTCGTCTCTCAGCTCTTCCCTGCATTACCCTCAGATCTGTTTTTGTTTTTCCCTGTCTCCCCTGCCTTCCATCCACACCCCGTGTCTCTTTCAGGCCCAGGCTGAAGGGAGGAAGCAGGTAGTGACTTGCTTGAATTCCCTAATCCTCTGTTTGTTACTCACCAGGAGGGAGGAAAGGAGCCGCTTACAGAAGATGCTCCCTGGGGCAGCGCAGGCCGCAGCCATCAGAAGCAGTCCCAGTGCCAGGGACGGTGACCAGATACTAGGGCAGCCTGGGTCGCACGGGGCAGCTAAGCAGATGCCGGCAGCTGGGCAGGAAAGTCTGCTGCCAGCTCGGTGCAGCTGAGCTTGGAAGAGAGTCAGGAGGCAAGGGGTAAATGAGGAGGACGAGCAGCAGGAGAGTTGCTTTCCCCCTCTCCCGGCCCGGGTCCTCCCTCCAGTTCAATTACCTCTGAATGCAAAGAGGTTTTCCTGCGAGTGAGGAGGGTGGGGTACAAGACACCCCAAAACCCAGTCACTAGCTCCTCCTCACAGCAGCTTTCAAAATTTCTCCTGCCACTTAACACATCGGCAGAAGCTGGAGGGAACACCCTGCATCCTCGCCCTCCTCCCGCCCCCCCCCCCGGGGTTGATGGGGTGAAGTCCTCCCCACTCATTACTCCCACAGCCTCCCCTCCTTCTTGGCCTTATTATTCTGACTTGCCCCCGGGTACAAACATACACTGTGCACAAACTCCGTGCAAGGAAGTGATGCCTCCTCGGCTGCTATTGGCAAATCAGGGGCCATAAGCGTGTGTAATCACACCCAGAAGTTATCTCCCCATCGAAGCGCTTAGGTGTCATCCGTCATAGACGCAGTGTGGTTCTGCCAAACAGCTGCTGTTTCAGGTTAAAGCAGAAGCTTCATAGCAGGCCCCATCGTCGCCTGCCTGTCGTGTGCTGGTCCTCTAGGTGTCAAGAGGAGCTTACCAGCGTGTACAGACCTCGTAAAAGCTAGAAAATTAAAAAATAGCTGGGATATAATTTCCTAATTGCTTTCTTTTTATTCCACGGGAAGCTATTATTTTTTTCTTATCTTTTTTTCACAGATGACTATGATCTGGGATAACAAGTCCCTTTGAAATCATTCTCATGGTACAACACCGTCAACTTTAGGTGTTTTAAACACTAATAACTCTCGCAATAAGAACTTTAGCATCATTTTTCCTGTGCCAGCTTCCTGAGTTCAGTGATAACAATTGCACTTAATGGCAGTGATGGAAATTAGGGGAGGAGCATAAATACTTTCAAATTTTAATCCCACAGTTTTGGGGATTGAGAGCGAACTCGAATTCATTTTTACCGAAACACTGCTGTCCATCGTGAACCCTGACAGGTATTTAAGTGAATCCTGCCAAGTGCTCAGTGAAGGCGCCTTTTAGGAGATGAGGAAACCACCGAGAGGAAGTAATTGCCCTTTGCCTGTGGACCCATCACAAGTGAAGAAATGGACATTTGAACCCAGGTCCGCCTGCCATTGAGGGCTATTCTTTTCACTCATGGTATTTTACAAAAAACACAGAGGGTTCCCAAAAAATACATACACATTTTAAGAAAGAAGAAAACTGTATTAAAATGGTAATATTCAATATATGCCAATAACAAAAGATGAACACAAGTCACGTTTGAGCATCTCTTATAGTTGCAGAAATCTAATGTGACTTGAGTATCACAATCTTAGTACAATTTTTTCCTTTCTTACGCATTTTTTGGCACTGTCTGTATGTACCAATATATTGAAGAGGAGAAGAAAATGATGGTCCAGGTATGTGGGAATTCTGGACTGGTGAACAACAAGCCATTTTGAGACTAATAAAATATATTTAGAAGCAGTTACAACCTACAGCTGTTAATAATAGCCAGTCATCCTACAATACCAGGGACTTCCCGGCTTCTTTTGTGAGAGTCATTCTATAGTTAAATAAGATAGTAGTTAAGGTATTTATGAATTTTTATATGTGAAACTATTCTTGCTGCTCTTACTTCTTTCATTTCTGCCTCATGTTCAACTAAAAAGTAAAAGTACAGCCCAACAGCATGCTAATAAGAAAGGATGGATGAGAGATTTTCTTCTGCTGTTTAACAGTGAGATCAATTCCTTCTTGTACGTAGAAGTAGAAATAACAATCTAGCTGCTTCTTTGGAATTAGAGGCCAGGAAGATTTGGAAAATTGAGGACCCCAGAGAAAAAATAAAAAGATAGTTTGCGGTATTTTATTGCCAATGACTTACCTACAAATGAATATATTTTGCATCTGCACTGGAATTTGATTCAATCAGGAAATATAGTTGCTTTAATTGAATGTTATTATATGTGGTATTTTTTGAGAAAAAGATTGGGAATGTAGAAATAGGAAAAATTACCTAGATGAATATGTGTACATCCATGTGTAATTCTATGTAGGTTTAAATATAATTATCTGTATGTCTAGTTAGATAAATGGATGGATTGGATGGATGGATGGATGGATGGATGGATGGATGGATGGATAGATAGATAGATAGATAGAGAGAGAGAGAGAGAGAGAGAGAGAGATTCTTGTAGCTTAAAGGATTCAAAACTCAAGGTCTATAACCCTGAAGTGGGGAGATACATTTTTCAACTAGTGAAATTATTGTTACCTCTTTTTATAAAATGATATTCTCCACTGAAATGGGAAAGAATGGAACGATAAAAATTAAATTGGTGATACTGGGGGGAAATTGCACATTCTGGTTGTCTGAAAAGATGCCAGGCACTGCTAAGTTCAAGTGAATCTGGAAAGTGTTCAATGGTTCTGAAAAAATTGACATTCTTGATTCTACCTCTTTTTTTATTTTTAAGAGACAAGTTCCCACTCTGCTGTCACCCAAGCTAGAGTGTACTGGTGTAAACATAGCTCACTGCAACGGTGAACGGCTGGGCTCAGCGGATCCTCTCGCCTCTGCCTCTCAAGGAACTCTGACCACAAGTGTGAGCCCCTGTGCCTGGCTTCTTGATTCTACTTCTTTTAGCTTGCCTTCTATATGTTCTCTTTTATTATCTTTTTTCACAAAAATATTAGAAAAAGTTATATAAGCTGAGCTCATACCATTGGTTTGCACGTTTGTTCCCTCAATAATGTTTCTGCCTTATATTTGCTACTTGTACACAAAGTTTTCCTTAAAATAATCTAAATACTTTATAGGAAAACTATTTGTTAGTATAAATTGTTGGCTTTACCTTAAAATTGGCTATATCTTAAAACTAAGTTAAATGAAAACAAAATTTATCTCTTCCAGTTTCCTGCCCTCAGATTATTCAGCAAGAGCTCGGTCCTAACAAAATACCACAGACTGAGCAATTCATAAAGAGGAGAAGTTTACCTGTCTCATGGTTTTGGAAACTGGAAAGTCCAAGAGCATGGTGCCAGCATCTGGTGAAAATCATCCAGGGTAGAAGGTAGAGGGAGAAGTGAGTGCATAAGACAGAGAAGAAGAGAGCTGAACTTACTCTGTTACCAGGAACCCACTCCTGTAACAATCAACCCACTCCCCTGACCACAGCAGGAATCCATTCATGAGGGTGGAGCCTTAAAACGTCCCACCTCTCAACACTGTTGCAATGACAAGCAAATTTCAATGTGACAAGTACATTCAAACAATTGCAAACACTATTTTTATTTTATCTCCATGTTTGTTTGTTTTGACCTCTGTCTAACTTAATAGGCCTGATGAAAATACTGATAGTGTAGTGCAGAGGTTAAGAAATCGGACATGGGAGCTAGACTACCTGGGTTCAAATCCTGACTTTACAACTTATTATCAATAGGCAAGTTACTTAACTCTTCTCTGCCTGAGTCTCTTTATCTGTAAACTGGGGATAATAAGGGCTACTAATTCATAGGTTATGATGAAGATTAAATGTGTCATTATAAGGAAAACACTTCTGACAATGCCTGGTCAGAACAAGCACTAATGTTTTAGACCATATAATTGTCTAAATATACAATAAAAATTTGGAGACTGATATAGTGATTAAGAAAATGCCATGAAGGCTATCTCTAACAGTATGATCAAAATATTTCTGATTTTATATGAAGTAAGGACATTGTGCCCCATGATTGCACCAATGTACATAATTATGATTTAATAAAATTATTTAAAAAAAAAAGTTGGAAACTGAACTTTAAATGAAATAAACACAAAAGCTTTGCCAACCTCCAATCTCCAATTATGTAGAAGCTATCTAATAATATACAAATAGGTTCGTTCATTGAACTAATAGTCAAGGGCCCATATAATGGGCTCTGGTCTCTTTTAGGAGAAGAGTACCATATAGAAAGAACAAAGAAGACAGAAATTTTATGTAGTTTAAAAAAAAAAAAGGCCCAGTTGATGGTAGAGAATACAAACATAGTCCCCTTTCCAGCTTAAAAGAGACTAAAAAGAGGCACTATAGCCTAAAAATCCTAGAAATTTAGAGATAAATTAAGAACAGACAATGATTAAATTCTTCCTGGAAAGACTCATATAAAAAAGAATTTATTTCAAATATGTAAATAGTGCATAATCTGTTTTCCAACACAGATGTATGGTCATATAGTGAAAGATTTAAATGTAAAGATCCACATAACGCTTGCATTTCTTTAGTTTTTAGTTTAAAGTACACCAAGAAAATATGCCTCTCTATGAATTTAAAGAATGTATTTTATGGGTGACAAATGTCATAAGTGATGTTCATGTATTCCCAACTTGAAAAGGGGGCTCATTATGGGTAAATTCAAGGCCTCAAAACAGCAATTTATGGATAGAACTATTATCTCTGTCAGGTGACACAATACGTATTCTAAAAGTCTCTAGTCAGGTAATAATGCTGTATGCATTGATGAAGCCTTAGCAAGGTACTTGGTGTTAAATACAAATGATTAAAGATAGCAGAAACTCTAAGAGTACAAACAAGGTGTGTGATCTCGGTATGGGAGAAGGGCATGAACAAAGAAAAAGAAGTGTTTGCTACAAAACACCAATATCTTGGGTTCCGTCACTTCAATGTACTGCAGTTAATTTCACTTCACTCATTTACTTTTTTACTTTTTTTTTTTTTTTAGAGACAGAGTCTCACTTTGTCACCCTCGGTAGTGTGCTGTGGCATCACAGCTCACAGCAGCTTCCAACACTTGAGCTTAGGTGATTCTCTTGCCTCAGCCTCCCAAGTAGCTGGGACTACAGGCGCCCACCACAACACCCGGCTAGACTCATTCACTTTTATCTGAGTAAAGGGTTATTAAAAATTAGGAGTAACTCATGTGTACTAGTAAGAACTAGCAATAATTTCTTAAGAATTTTGCATAAAATAATGATTAATTTTACATAAAATGACCATTCCCCATTATTATCAAAACTATTGGCAGCCCTATAAATAGCCATGTCAGCATACTTCGATGGTAATTTATAACTCTTGCTTTTCAGCTCATATATCTAACTCAAAGTGGCTTAAGAATAACAAAACAAAATTGTTCATGGTAAAGGAATTTCTTAGGCTCCGTAACTGGAAAGTCCAGGGATATCCTAGATTCAAGGGTAGGGTCTCTCCTTCTCTTAGCTCTGCCCTTCTTTGTGTTGGTTTCATTACTGTTCAGTTTTCCCAATGTGCAGGCAAAGACGGCCACCAGACTCTGAGACTGCATTCTCTTGGTTCAGCAATTCACTTGTTGAAACAGTATGTTTTGTTCCCAGTAGTTTGAGCAAAACATAATCCCTCTGGTCTGATCTTATATGTAAACAAAAAGCCAAGGGGTGGTCCAGACCACATGGGCAAAAAGTGATGGAAAAGTCATTGCCCAAAGAGCACTCTTGGCTCCAGACAGAAAAAGGAGGAATAATAACTAGACAAGAAAATCAACAGATGTCCACTAACCTGATTTATCTTTATTGCCATTTCAGTAATACCCTTCAGTTATCCATCCTTTAGTTATTAACCCTTTGTATATGCTAAGTACTATTTATGCTGAAGAAGATATGATCTCTGGCTTCATAGAGCTTACAATCTGCTGTATGTTTTGAAAATCAGCTAAGGTAGTTTCTATGATGGTCTGGATTAAAAATCCTGATGAAATGAATGTAATAAATATTTTACACTTTTTAATCCATTTTCTGCTATTTCCTTCAATTGTTTTTCTTTGCTCACTTAATCAAAATTAAGTATTTTGAAACTATTTTTGTAGTTTTTAAATGTGAATGCAATCTTTCTATTCATTATTTGTTCATATATGGAGAATCACATTATTAAACATTGATTTTTAAATACGAGACTATATGCTCACTACCTAAATTTTGTTGAGATAAAAAAGTTAAGAAAAAAAACTTCACTCACAATCTATAGATACTTTTCAGTATATGTTTTTCCAGTGTAGTTTTGTGTATATAATTTTTTACGTTATTATACTTGCACTATGAATGTAATTTTGTAGCATATTTTGTCCCTGTAATAATATAAAACCTGTCCTATGTCATGTCTTTGTCCTATGTTTATAACAAGCATAATATAGATATCGTGGTAGTGACTATAATAAATTCCTTCAAATAAATACCTCAGAATGAATTTAACCACTTCCTAATATTGAGCATTTAAGTTGTTCCCAATATTTTGTTATTATAAAGATCAACATTATACATAAAGCTTATTATCCGGATTCAGGACTATCTGTTGAGGTAGAATTTCTCCGTTGAGGTAGAGTTCCATAAGTAGGTCTGACTATAAGGGATTTAATGGCTCCTTTTACATAAAGCTAACTTGCATCACAAAAGCAGAATACCAATGTACATTTTTATTGATAAAAAATGTGAAAAAATGCAATCCCTTAGCGCATGGCATAAATATGGGAAAAATGTGAAAAAAATATCCTATCAGGGATTATGTATCATTACATTACTTTAAATATTCTATTTTTAAAAGCAAGAAAATACAGGCATAATTTGAGATATTTGCCTAGTCATGGTGGTGAGTACTTTTTGAAGACAGCCAAGTCATTGCACTGCCGCTAATAATATATGTACATTTTTTATATTTTGGAACATATTTGGAACCATGAGGAAATTAGTACATTTAAAATGAATGTTTAAAATAAGTAAGCCAATAATTGAAACCCCTTCAATGGGGCTTCTTTTTGAGATGAGAGAATTGTTCCTCCTTTTAGTTCTAGCCTTTTGTTATATTTTTGTGATTGAATTTGATGACAGTGAAATAGTATTTTTGTCTTATAGTATTTTTGTCCATTGAAACCCCAATCTTCCCTGAGAAACCATTGATATTTTATGAAGTAACAGCTGCAAAACTCAGCCAGAGTTTCATAAATTGGTTTGTTGGCTAAAATGAAATGAGTGTGTTGTTATTTCTACAGCAAACATGATGCATACTCACGGGAACCATTTCCAATTTCTCAGCCTTTAAACTAAAAAGAAAACTCATTCCTCAAGGTTTCTGCTTCTATTTTGGATGGAACAAAAATAAATCTCTATTGATCAGTTTCTGAATAGTGTTCCTTGAAATACCCATGAGAATTTAATCTTACCTAAGATTAACAGAGCAAACCAGCTGTAATCTCCACAGCTTGAATGCTGCTTTTCAGATCTCAGGGTGAAGATGAAGGGTTAGGCACATGGTCTTTCCAAGGCTTTTATTTTTTGTGTACTGAAAAGTAATTAGAATAATAAAAACAGAAAACTGAAACCATTGAGCATGATCAAATAAAACAATTTATTTGGTGGGACTGTAGATAGAGAAGAGAGCAGAATGTGTTGGGTTTATTTTGCCAAGTTTCCTTTCCTCTATATAAATTTAAAATAGAATGTTTCTGAGGAGTTTTGCCTGTACTTTGGAAATGTTTGTGAGTGCCTGCATGCTTGTCTTCCTCCTCAGACAGATCAAAGGTCTCAGGTACAAGAAAAAGCTGAGCTTTACCTCTGCTTAGCTGGGACTGCTACTGACTTTCCAGCCATCTTGTTGCTATTCTGAAAGACACACCATAGAATGTTTTGCTAAGGCCCTGGTGGTGTTCTCTTAAATGAAATAATTTGCATTTTAGAGAACAGTGTTGCTCTATCACTCTGTCCTGTAGATTAGTCTAGCACAGGGGGCAAGGGTGGACGTGCGACTGTCCTTCATCCCGGTCATTAGAAGATAAAAGTTTTCCTGATGGGAAGGAAGGGGGTAAAGATTCACACAATGAACAACTGAAGATAGTATATTAGGCTAATCTAGAAAGTAGAAGGATCTATGAGGGACTTTTTACGACTTTTATGTAATTATGCTTGGACTTGACTGTAATTCTCATGCTTTGGATTATTTCTATTTCTCTGTGTCATAAACAGAAAGAGTGTGTGTGCATGGGTGTTAGTTAGTGCACCAGGCCAGAATAGTTGAGTGGTACTACTAAAAAAATGAAAAGTAAACTCTAGTAAATGTAATTCTATTTTAGCTTTTAAAATGAAATAATTATACATATCTTAATAAACTAAAACAGTTAAAACCACAACACTCAAGATTTTTAACTTCATAGCAAAAAATCAGCAATGATGGTGAAACCGGAATTTCATCTTCAGTAGGTTCTTGGTCTCGGTGACTCGAAGAATAAATCCATGGACCACAGATCAGTGGTAAGACAGGATTTAATTACAGAAAAGAATACAAAAACACCAAAGCTCCTGGCAGAGAGAAAACTCAAGTCTGGGGAGAAAAGCTCTCTCTGTCTGTCTCCGGGCTCTTTGTCCATGGGTATACATAGGCACATGGATTCCTTGTATATGAGGACAGGAAATGAATGGATACAGTCCTTTCCCCTGGGGCAAGGAGAATGAATCTTTTAATGAATGGACACAGTCCATTCATAGGATTGAGGCCTAGGATACTCCATGAAATGGACCTAGGCATAGGAAGTGGCGGTTCCCTGTTCAGTCATAAGTGAAAAGGGAAGGAGACACCCAGAACCGGGTGTCTCCCCAGCAGTTGTCTGACCCCTCTGGCTACTAGAGCCTCAGGTGGGGATTGGGGGGGGCAACCCTTTCCTACCCTCCAGGCCCCTTGCCTACCTCCAGCCCACTGGTTCCTCTGCTGGCTGCCACCGCACCAATACTGCCCGGGTGGAGGCGGCTGAGCTGGCTGGGGCACCACCTGTCCTGTATCAATGGTAAACAAGTCAATGGAAAATGCCAAAGGTTATAAATTTTAAATAATATGCTAAGCTAAAATATTAAAAATGAATAAAAGGAAAGAAAAGACTGGGGCCAAGAAAAAAGAGAGAAGGCATGAGAAAAAGTAGAAGAAAAGAGGATAGATGAAGAATGATTTATAAAATTCAGCTGATTTCATGGAGTGCTTATTTTGTGCTGTGCATTGCCTCCGGATCTGTTCAAATAAAACCCCCAGAAGGACATTATTATGGTAAACTCAGGGTATGATGAGAGCAAAATGAAGGCACGACTAAACGGCTTAGAACAGAAGGGACAGGGGGATCGTTCCAGAAATTTTACATGTGAAGTGATGTGCAGGAATGTGTCCAGCAAGTAGGAAAAAGAAAGAGGCGTTCCGTGTTGACAGAGCAACAAACAATGGCACAAAGGAGGCAGAGAGCAAGATTTATAGTGTGGTTAAAGCAACTCCACATGGCTAGAAAGAAAGAGGAACACAATAAAACTGAAAGTTAATTTCATAGCTAATTAAGAAAAATGCCATAAATTAACTTCAAATAATGGGTTGAGCTATTCAACTGAATAGATACCCTGACCTACATGAAAAATGCCATAAATTAACTTCAAATGATGGGTTGAGCTAGTCAACTGAACAGATACCCTGGCCTACATGTTCCTGATTTCTTTAACTAAAAGGTCTAGGAACTATCAACTATTAACCTTGAATATGGCCTGGAGGTAGCAGGTCTCTGCCTGTAGGTTTGTGGATCTGGCTGACTGGTTTGAGAGAATAAATAGGTGAAAAAAGTTTTAAAAATGAAAGATTTATAGAATTTATAAACAGAATCATTGAGTTGTACTACTAAAAACATGAAAAGAAATTCTAGTAAAAGTAATTCTAGTCTAGCCTTTTAAAATTAAATAACTATATATGTCTTAATCAACTAAAACAGTTAAAACCACCACACTTAAGATTTTTAACTTTGTAACAAAAAATCAGCATTGATGGTAAACAAGTTAATGGAAAATGCTCACGATTATAAACTGGATTTATAAATTTATAATTGGAAGCCGGGGTGTTTTATGGTCTCAGAGTATTATTCGGATTTCTAAATTAAGCAAACTTTAGGAGTGAATTCAGTAATAGACAGACATCAGAAAAAAATATTTTCTTAGACATCTATATTTCCATTTTCATTAATAAATTATATAAGAACTTCTAACTTTCAGGTATAATATAGAGTCTAAAATTGGATATGGGTGAAGAAAGAAAGGGAAGATAATAACCCATGAATTTTTGTAGGCTAAACAACATTAATGTACACTTCTCTACTTTCCATTTGTGTTTACTGCAGTTTTCTTTTTGCAAATGGATTAAGAATGATTAATGTTAAACAAAAGAAACTCCACCCTTTAAAGCATACTCCCATTATTAAATAGCCTCAATTAGCTACTGGGCTCAAACTATCATTGCATTATAGTGATTCTGCAATCAACTGGTACCATACAATTCTTCTACACTGAGATAATTCAGGGAAAATGAGCCCACAAAATGCTGATTAAAGAACTCCCTGATTGTATTCTCCGAGTTTGGATTCAGATTTGGATGGGGCCCATTATTTTGCCAGAGACCTTAGATAGTGCTACTCTAGATTAAAGCCACTACTTACTAACAATGTCCTCTGTCGAGTACACTGCTGGAAAATGTGAGGAAAACAAAATGAATAAGGAGAATAATTGTACCCTAAAAATGCATACAGTGTTGTTAAGCAGACAAAATGTATATGTATCAAAAAGAGATAGAACAAGAAATATATTGCATGAGAAATATCACTACTGAATTTAGATATTTCAGGCATTCAGATGAGGGGCATTCAATGAGATATTCAGAAAACTGATCAGTCAGCACCGTTAGCCAATACTATGTTACCTGTGGGGAATACAAGCGAAAGACAGGGGTCCTGAGCTTAAGCAAACTAAGTACATTCAAACGAGGATAGGTGAGCCAATAGTATCCCCCTGACTGTACATAGAAGAGAGATTCACAAGAAGATGAGTATATCCTCAGTCTAAATAAAGACTTGAAATGCAGATAGAAATTGATAAGCAGAAAGGAGAATAAAATAACACCTGAAATAGGAGGGGCACAGAGCTCTATGTGAACAGGAGAAGAGAACAAAGTGGATCAGAAGGGAAAACCAGTCCACGTAGGACCAACTTCATACAAAGTAGATCAGAGGGGAAAGCCAGTCCACGTAGGACCAAGTTCATACAAAGTGGATCAGAGGGGAAAGCCAGTCCACGTAGGACCAACTTCATACAAAGTAGATCAGAGGGGAAAGCCAGTCCACATAGGACCAAGTTCATACAAAGTGGATCAGAGGGGAAAGCCAGTCCACGTAGGACCAACTTCATACACAGTAGATCAGAGGGGAAAGCCAGTCCACGTAGGACCAACTTCATACAAAGTAGAACAGAGGGGAAAGCCAGTCCACGTAGGACCAACTTCATACACAGTAGATCAGAGGGGAAAGCCAGTCCACGTAGGACCAACTTCATACAGAGCGGATGAGAGGGGAAAGCCAGTGCACGTAGGACCAACTTTATTCAACTGACATTTATTATAGATGCCCTTTCTCTGTGTCTGGGGCACTTCTAGGCTTTCAGAATTCAGACATGACCTTTCATCACAGAGTAATAAAAGAAGCAGATGAGAAAAAAAAGATAATGGAGCATGAGGAAATAACGGGTATGTACAAATGCCATGCGACTACAGAGAAGGCAGAAAGCGACTGAGCATGGTAGATAAGGAAAGCAATGTCATTAGATGTGGTCTGCACCAGGCAGGAGGGGATATTGTAGTGGTTCTTGAAAAGTAAGTAGAAGCTAATCAGGAAATGGAGTCCAAAGGAAGGATAATCTTCATGGAAGTGTATAAACTGCCAGTGACATCAAGGAAGCCTGTAAGAGCAATGTCACTTCCTCAGAAAACGACTTGAAGCTGTATCATTCAAGCAATGGGTGAAGAAACTGGGAATTTTTATCTTAGAGAAGATTAAATAGTGACATTATACACCAGTTGTTTTCAAACAATTAGCACGTGGGGAAAGCTTACACTTATTTTTTTTTCTTGGTTTTATGTTTTAGAAGAGATCTAGGCTTGCATGAAAATTGCAAAGACAGTGGAGAGATTTGTAGTACATTTTGTACCCATTTTCCTTTGTTATTAAAATCTTTCATAATTAGTGTGGTACATTTGTTAGAATTAATGAACCAATATCTATAGTATTAATAACTAGGGCCAGGCACGGTGGCTCATGCCCAGCAATTTGGGAGGGTGAGACAGAAGGATCCCTTAAAGCCAGGAGTTGGAGACCAGCCTAAGCCATATAATGAGACCTTATCTCTACAAAATATATATAAATATATATTTGTGCTCTGGTAGTTTAGCTACTTGAGAGGAAGGAGAATTGCTTAAGCTCAGGAGTTCAAAGCTACTGTGAGCTATGCATGCCAGCCTGGGGCGCAGAGTGAAACCTTTTCTCAAAAAAAAAAAAAAAAAAAAAAAGTGTATTATTAACTGAAGGCCATAGGTTGCTTTTTAATCTTTTTTCCAGATTTCCTTAGTTTTTACCTAATGTTCTTTTTTCGTTTCCATGTCCCATCCAAGATACCACTTTACCTTTAGTTGTCACACCTCCTCAGGCTCCTTACAGCCATCGTTCTCTCCAACTGCCCTTATTTCAAAAGATCTTGGCAGTTTTATGGTGTACTGCTCAGGTATCGTATATCTTACTGGGATTTGACTGTTTTCTCCATGCTTAGAATGGAGAAAAGTGCTATTTTCATCACATCACACCAAAGGTACATACTATCAACGTGACATCTTACACTTATTTTGAAACACACTAAGAAACAGAAAAACATTCAATGAAAGTTAAAAGAAAAATTTAAATATGTTATTAAGAAGACTCGGTATCAGAGTAATGAAGCTATTTGCTTGAGTTCACATGGCTAGAAAGTAGCCAAAGCCAAGACTCAAATCCAGTTGTTCTGATTTCAAATTTATTAGGGTTTTTGCACTTCACTGGGTCATTATAGACATTAAGTGAGCTAAGGTCTGCAAATTTCCCTCCAGTGGTGTGCTGAGCCACTTGCCCTGGTTTACTAAAACCACCTGTGCACATCCTTTAAAATCTGAGCTTGAAATCAACAATGCTGGGAGTATTTACGTCACAGAAATCCTCAATATCCTGAATCAGAATTTTTCTCTCTAACTTTTGTTTTTTTATTGAAAGCTGAATGTTAAACACTGATCAACGCTGATTGTTCCATTTTCTTTGTTTAGTTTTTAGACCTGAATAATCTTATTTTATCTCTAATTGTGAGATTAAACTCACACACACATATACATAATTATCCGTGTATATTTCACTTTTTTATAGAAGAATGAAAATGAACTAAACATGCTGAGCTTAAGTTAAATAACCTTTCTTTAGAAGATTTGGAGATCTAAGTAAAAAAAAAATACAAACCACAGGTAAAAAGAGAAGACTATCATGAAAAAAGAAATTAAAGAATAACAACTCCAGGGGTTACTGTCCCCAAATGTGTTATTTTGTTATTGCTGCTGTTGATGATGTTTTATTCATTTTGTTAGTTTTGTTTGTTTGCTGAATGTGGAAATGTCTGGAGCAGTGCTGCCCTGACCTTCTAGGTCTATAGGTATAGCCTTTTCACTGAATCCAAATTTTACAAAACAAATTCTTTTATTAAAAGGGGAACAGCAGAGAAAGATGAAAGTTTTCTTGCCTCCTTTGGTGCTTTAATAAAAGAATGATCTTAAAATAGGAAGGCTGCAGATTCCCCACCCCTGGTAGATATTTACCTTTGTAATAGAAGTTTAAAATTGTGCATCTCTAGAACCTCATGCTGCTGGAAGAAGTATGCCTATAATAACACTGTAAGTCAGAGGACCACATGTCACTTGTCTGTTTACACATACATCAGATTGGTTCTTGAAGGCTTAGTGGGTGAATCAAATATGCACAAAAACCCACATGTGGAAAAAGAAGTTTTAAAGGAAACATTTTCTTTTGCAACAACAGGTAGCACTAATGTGAGTTTGAGGAAATTTTGTCATTAAGCACAAAACAGGCCAGTCTAGCTTGTTTTGCATTTTTTATTGGCTGTTCTAGATTAGTGTTTCCCAACCTTGGCTAATTGTCAGAAGCACCTGGGGTGCTTGTTAAACGTACATATTCCTTTAGTTCTCCACAGACCTACTGATTTAGATTTTTGAGGGAGTGGTCTAGGAAACTGTGTATTTAACAGGTACCCCAGCTGATCCAATGAGTGGCCTGGGCTGAGAAATCCTGCCTAGATCAGGGGTTCTCAATTCTGGCACACCTTAATTAGTTGTAGAGTTTAAAAAAAAATACGCTGATGTTAGGGCCCCACCCCAGACCAATTAAGTCAGAAGTTCTAGAATTGGAACTCAGGCACATGTATTTAAAAACTGTTCCAGGTGACGCTAATGTGCTACCAAGATTGTGATGCGCAGCTTTAGCTAAATAGTATGTTAATAGGATACTACTCTAAAACAGTGAAATCATAATGAGCGCATGCCTACTGCTCATCTTGTGAGCAACTATAGAAATTTAGAACAAAAAGGTAGCAAATTTGGTGCATTTCTAGACATTTTCATAAATATAACTGGGTGCATCTATTCCCTCTGCTTGCCACTCATGTATGCATATTGGAACAGAGAGAGTAGAGGAACACGGGAAATAAAGTGCAAGAAGTCATCTGCGTGTCCTAAGTATTAAAATCTCTGAGGACATCTCAGCTATTCTCCTAACAATTAAATTTATGCTTATTCTATGTATACATGTGTTTCTTATTTAAGAATTTCCTCTTGAAAATTTTAATAATTTTTTGATTGAAGCATAACAAGTGCATGTGTTTGTGGGGTACATGTGATATTTTAATTTTATTATTATTATTCAATTATATATTATTATTCAATAATAATTATTAATCAATTATATATTAATTAGCTATATAATTAATATATAATGATATATTATAGTAATCAATTATATATTAATTATTCAATAATAATTTTATTTCAATAATAATTTTTTATTAAATCATAGCTGTGTACATTAATGCAACCATGGGGTACAATGTGCTGGTTTCATATGCGATATGAAATATTTTCAACAAACTTTTAACATAGCCTTCATGGCATTTTCTTAGTTATTGTGTGAAGACATTTGTATTCTGCATTTAGTAAGTTTCACCTGTACTCTTCTAAGATACACTGTAGGTGTGGTCCCACCAATTACCCTCCTTCCTCCCATCCTCCCC
>CAUYRH010152891.1:0-22040 GCA_963574655.1 Perodicticus potto
TACTTGAAATCTCTCCCACTACCAGGAGCTTTGGTGTTTTCTGTATTCTTTTCTGTAAATCAATTCTGTCTTATCACGGATGGGTGGGGGGGGGAAATAATGTAATGAAGAATAATAAAATACATGTATTTAAAAAAAAAATAATAAAAACCTTTGGATAAATAAGTGCCTAATACTGTCTTCAGGATCTTTTCAAAGCCTCTCTGATAATAAGCAGAATTATTACCCAAGGTCCTAGGAGTGAAGACCGTGAAGCTAAGAGACAATAATACAACCAAATCTCTGGCCCAATTGTCCTTCTACAGCCCCTGAAAAGAGGGTAGGCCAAAGAGGTGAGTTCGAATCCTGCCCCCATCTCGTATTAGCTGTGTGATGTGAGGCAAGTTATTTAATCTCCCAGCCCTGCTTCCTCACCTGCAAAACACCAATAACATGAGCTACCCTGCGGACTTACCGCAACAATTAAAGAGCATAATAAAAAGAAGTCTCTCAGCATTCATTTATTTGTCCCCTCAGTCATGTGACAAAGATTAACCGAGAGTCCACTACCAACCCAGCACCAAGCTAAGCACTGGCACATAAAAGACAGAATAAATATAAGCTATTATTTTTACTTACCAAAAGCAGTCTGTTTCCAGAGTTGTGGCAGACCTGCTAGATTCTCATTTTCCTTCAAAACTTCCATTCACACCTAGTTTGCCTAAAACACTCATGTTTATCTTGTGAAATATGGTCCCAGGTGGGAGTCTGCCTCCTGCCGTACCTTCACCCCTCAGCTAATTCATTTAACAGGTGTTCTAGAAGCAGTGACCAGAGCAAACATAGCATCCCAACTCTCCGCTGGGCAAGCTACGAAGAAAACTTGATACGCCTGTGCTACAAGGCCCACCCGGATGCCTGGAGTTCTTCTGTGCTTTCAGTTCCATGAGCCGACTCTGAAGCTTTCCAGATCTCAAGAATAACAGGACTGGCTCATCCCCAATCATTGCCGCTGGGGCACCAGTAAAGCTCACAAGTGACCACTGAAGGATCTGAAGGCCCTATTTTCATAAGGGTTTGTGTCCTTTAAGAGTGCTTCACTCTAGATTTTGATAAAATTCTGTACACGTGACCCACCTCTACAGTCGATGGCTTCAAGACTGTTGGGTTCTTCTTAAACATAAGATTAATATTTCTTGTCCCACAAGCCTCTGGGCAAGTTCTAAGAGCTGCATGAGCTGCTAGACATTCAGCATGAACAAACATTTTGCACTTACAAAAAAGGGTTTTCAGTGTCATTTTGTAATCCAAGGCTCCTAGCCAAGGAGTGAAATTTGGGTGCTAGAATAGGAATTGACCTTACCCAGGGTGATTACTGAGTATGGGGGAGGGTGTTGAAGAGGGAATTCTAAAATAAAATTCAGAACCATCTGTGAAGCTAAAGAATAGGTTAGTGGCCAGTTATAGATGCCTTTTTCATTTGCAGGCGCCTCTCCTTTGGGAGCCACCTGAATCACTTTACAGACTGCAGTGTTTTTGTATGTCTGCCTCCCACCTGGAGGTGACAGCCCATCTCTCCCTACAGAAGTGCTCAGTACAAAAGTGCTGTTACTATATTCCCCGGCTCTACCCGGCAATCTGCTGCATCTAAAATTTAAATTTACAAAAAACTGGCTTCTTTTCATTTTCCTTCAGCGAGTTAAGCGTGTTATTATCTCCTGGTACCTCTAATTGCTCACTGAAAACAGTGGTTTGGATTTTAACAGGCTATAAATCAAGGCCCGACCTGAGGCTGCCACACTTTTGTCACGGAAACACTACTCCAGCCCTGCCGGCTACTTCCTCAACCTCAGAAATAGGTATGAGTTGGTGGGAGTTGGGGATTGTTTTAAAGCTCCAGTTATTCCTCCCACTTTCTGCTATTTCTCAGGACCAAGATGTCGGGAGGGGGAGGCAGGCGAGGATACAGTGGACTGGAGAAGCTTAGAGCAGCAGAGGAACTGTTGGGGCGGGTGGTGGTCCCTGAAGTATGGTTCGGGCTACTTTCCTCCCTCTGTCTACACGGGGTCCCTCTCCGCGTCTCTCCCAGGGCCTGGGGAACTGGCCCCCTCCGCTGCTCTGATCTGTCCCTCCTGCCTGGGTGCTGGGAGGCCGGGGGAGCGCGCAGCCAAGTTCCCCAGAAGAGCATTAAGAGCGGCCCAGGGCTGAGAAGCTGGGCAGAGATAGTAGCAGGGAGATCAGGCTGGAGGCAGACTCCCCTTACCGCCCAGGCCAGGGTCCTAGGGAAGGACAAGAACACGAACCCCCTCCACCTCCCTCCCGGCTCCTCAGAGCAACTCTCCAGGATCTGGCTCTCCAAAGCTAGCGCCCAGCTCGCCCAGCTCCTTGGAAGCCCGCGCGCGTTCCCGCGTCCCGAGGTGATCATTGCCGCAGCTGCCAGGGCCTCCCGAGCCCCGCACCCCTCCCACTGCACGCCCGGCACCTGGGGCTGTGCCCTCACCCGGCCCCCTGGCCCCCGCGGTCACGCGCCTCCTGGGCCCAGGGTCCCCTGCGCTCGCGCCGCGCGTCCCAGCCTTGCGCACCCGCACCCAGCTCCCTCGGGCCGCCGGGCCCTCCCGGGACTCACCTGCGCTGGGACTGAAGCGGTGGCCACCCGGAGCCCGGGGGCGGCGGCGCAGGGGGAGGAGGGCAGCTCAGGGCTCCTGGCACAGCGGCCGCCGGGCGCCTGGTGCTGCCGAGCCGCGGACCCGCCCAGAGATATAAATAACATTATCTGAGGAGGGACATTCCTGCCGGGGTACATCGCTGCTGCCGGGACCAGATAGTCCCGCGGCGGGGGCGGGGAGGCGGGGCCGCAGCCTCCTGCAGCGCCAGGCCCAGCCCCCGCCTTCCCCACCCACTGCCGCACCTGCCAATCAGCCTCCGCGCCTGGGGGCACCTGCCGGCCTCTGCCCAACTCCCGCAGCCAGCCTGTGTCTCCCTGCCGGCCACCTGAGCCCCGGGCGTCCCCATTATCGCTCCCCGCTCCTCACCCCGAGCCACCCCGAGCCTCCTACGGCGGGAAGAGGGTGGGATTCTGCAACTCGGGCCTAATTTGTGCGCCCCGAGCGGCGAGCTTGGCGGCGAAAAAGAGCCCTCTAGCCTCTCCCACCCCGCGCCCCCTGTCGCATACAATCTCATTTTTAAAATATTTTAAAGGACATGCTTAGGCCGTAAGGTGGGCGCGACGGGCGCCGAGGCAGTGAGTCCCCGCTGCGGCGGGTTTGGGAGGAACAGACTGTTTCCGGGGGCTGGTGCGCTAGAAAGCGCGCTCCCGGGCGCTTCTCGAGCAGATGCTGGGCGGGCAGGAGGTGGGCACTGGGCCCGAGGCCCCCACCCTGAGCCTGGCTGTTTCTACTCGCAAATCCTAACGTAGTGGAAGAGAACCGGGCAATGCTGGCGGCGCACAGCCCGTAGCCCCAGGGCGCTTGCACATTGCAGGGACCTTAATCAACAGGCAATCCTCCACACCTGCCCACCGGCCCCTCCGAATCCGGGCTGGCCTCCTCACTGCAAGACCGGGCGGAGCGGGGTGCCGTAGGCCTGCGCAAACACTAGAACCGATGGTGCCAAAGACAAAAGACGGGGCATCTCCGAGGCACCCCTGGAAAAACACAGAAGTACATAAACAACTTGCAAGGAAGCCAATTTTCTTGACTTTCTTACGAGACAAGGGCATTGTTCAATCAGGTCTGGGTCGGCCTTAACGGAACTTTCTTCTCTTTTCTCCACGCACAGTTCATGGGATGAGTTCCCACCAGCCATCGACCCGGGTAATCTCAGTTACTATGGAGATGGCAGTGGACGTGAGACGTGCACACACGCAGTAAGAAAGTTTTAACTTTTACCCATGCTGCCTGGTATTTTTTAGAAAGGAACAGTATTACTCCTGAGTTATATGCTTGGGAGTATAATTATGCTGTTTTCCAGGATTCACAAGGAACGGTGTTTAATTGCCAGATGTTCAAGCCTAGTTTGTATATTGAAGGTATACAAAGATATTTCACTTTCTGCTGCAGTCTCACGTCTTGAGAGTGGGCATTTAGACACCGAGAGGTGTGAAGTGGAGCAAATTTCTCAGGTATTATAAAAACACAGAACTCTCTACCCCACCCGCTCTAGTCCGGGCCCTCATTAGAGCTCACATTTCCAAGAGACACTAGTAATATAGGAAAGATACTATAAGAATATCCATGGTCATCCATTAGATCAGCAGTGATCTCCTCCCCTTCTTTGCTAAGAACACATAGGAACTCTTTTTTTTTTTTTAGACAGAGTCTCGGGGCGACATCTTGAGACTCTGTCTCAAAAAAAAAACAAAAAACAGATGACCGGGAAACGTGCTGACTGACCCTGGTAGAGGGCTATGGTATCGCAGCTCACAGCAACCTCAAACTCTTAAGCTTAAGCGATTCTCTTGCCTCAGTCTCCCAAGTAGCTGGGACTACAGGTGCCCACCACACGCCCTGCTATTTTTGGTTGCAGTTGTGGTTGTTTTTAGCTGGCCCGGGCAGGCTTCAAACCCGCCAGTCTCCGTGTATGTGGCGGGCGCCCTACCCTCTGAGTGCTGCCCAGGAACCCATTTATTTATCATGGAGTTACATACAGAAAGGTCTTAACTCATAAAACAAAATTATTTAAAAAATAAATTCCGGCAAGGAAAGCTCAAGAAAAAGAGGTCAACTTCAAAAGCTGAGACTATTATCTTAAGTATCTCTCCTTGATTTATTTTTGATAGAAAAAATGGAGGAAAATTATATACTTTTTAAAGGTTTTTTTAAACCTTGTATGAATAAACTTATTAAATAAATTCATGATTTTCTAGAATTGCAGCTCTGCAGATACATAATCATATACTCCAGGATATAGATAATTCCTTATCTTAGGTTCATGACTCTGAACTAAATAGTTGTACACATATTTTTCTTTGTAGCCTTAAAATTTATAATTTTCAACCACAAGAAAAAATTATTATAGCAAAAGCTCCAAATCAGCAGACAGATTACCCCCAAGATTTTACAAACCAGCTCAGCTGCTTTAGTTATCTCCACTCTAGCTGAAAGCTAAATAATTCAATACAACCTCATTTGCTACAGAGCCTGTTAACCTGACAGCATCCCCAAATGCTTTGCAGCTAATAGAGTTACAAAGAAATGATAAATCAGAACTGAGGGAGAGATGAAATTTAGAAACACCCAGACTTGTGGTGAGGAAAAGGCCATTGCCAAGTAAGAAAGGGGAAAGGGGCTGATCCTAGGGGGCAGGAATGAGAAACTAGGGAGGGTTTGTTATTGAGGTCATCATTGTGGGCAACAGGGATCAAGTCTGCAGGGACCTCCCAGACTTGGAATTCTCTGTGCGAAAGACAGGAGATTGGCTCTCATCTCCTATCAGCCTTGCAGCTATGTTGACACCCCACAATTCCAAACTACGCAGCAAGCTCACCTCTCCCCCCGCCAAAACTGCAGCTTTGGAAGAGTTCTAGGGCCAGAAAAGGTGTGCACTTGAGACTAGATGCTGTCAGCTAGCCCTCATTGAACTGTCTGCCCAGTTCTAGTTAAAATCAATAGGTGAGGCCAGGAGGATGTGAGTGAGGACACAAGTCATTTAACATACAAGGGAGCTTTCAGTTTCTACAATCTCTGAATTTTTCACAGTGGACTTGTTATTACTGGATAGGAAGTAGAGGCAATACAGAAAATAGTAAGTAAAGATTGGATGGAGATGGTGGAATCACTTCTCGGCCTTTTAGCTAAGATCGAATGGACAGAGATGGTGGATTGAGCACATGTTTTTGGCTTCTCTTCTACCCCAAATTTCATAAAAGATACGTCTTAAAAAGAGAATAAGCATCTGAAAGTACAGGGATGTTGTGAGCCTGTGCAGACGTAACTTCAGGGTGCACTGTTGGCTGCCTGCAGGTGAACTGCTGTCTACAGGTGGTACTGTCCTGCAGTTGCTTTGGTCAACATGCTGTGTGACTTTGCTAGGGCTCCCATAGCAAAGTACCACATGCTAGGTGGCTCTAACACAGAAGTTTATTTTCTCATAGGTCTAGAAGTCCAGGTTGGCAGGGTTGATTTCCTCTGAGGCCTCTTGGTCCTTTTCTTACAAATGGCCGTCTTCTCCCTCTGTCTTCCCATTGTCTGCCCTCAGTGTGCACCTGTGTCTTAATCTCTGCTTATAAGGACATGCACTATATCAAGTTAAGGCCCAGCTATATGACTTCATTTTACTTTAATTACCTCTTTAAAGGGTTGGGGCTTTCCACATATGAATTTGTGGAGTAGGGGTACAATTCAGCCCATGGCACAGGCAGGCCTCTTTTTTTTTTTTTTTACAATGGATTGCTTCTGGAACCTCCTACCTGCTCACCCATTCTCCAGTGTCATTCTTCTTCAATTCTTCTTCCACATAGTAGCCAAAGTGTACTTTATAAAAAGGAAATCTGATCCGATTACTTGCTACTTTAAATCATCCAGTGGCTCACTATTGTTTTCATGTTATAGTTTTAAATTTCCCAGAACTTAGCATAGTACTTGACACATAAGATGTACTCAATAAGGGCCTGATGAGTGAATGAGTGAATTAATGAATGGATGAATGAATGGGCAAATCATGCAGACTAGAGAGGTTGCGATCTCAGAGATTAACCAAAGAAATAGGTTATTCTATTTGGCTGAAAAATGCATATTTGTGATTTTTTTTAGGAGATTCATTTTACTATGTGTATTTGAATAGGCAATTTAAATGAATTCACATTCTCTGAGACATGACAGGCAATATTTGTGCCTGAATCTCACCAACACCTCAGACACTTTGGCACATCCATACCTCACTTACTTTCTGTGAGTGAGAAATGGAGTCATAGCTACCACCAAGTTTATCCATAAGGGCATGGGCCTGTCATTTCCCATTGTCTTCATAACAGGTAGAGCAAACACAATAGTGATGATTCAAATGGCTTTGGTCCCTGTTGGTTCCAGCCTTTTGGTGCCATTTTCAGACCTCATCCTTGGGCCTTGTGCCAATCCCTCATGCTCCAATATTCCAAAGCCTTGAGCACACAAGATTAATAAGGTACAGGAGTGGATCAAAAAGCATTTTAAGGCGTGAATTAATATAGTTTTGATATTAACTTTCTATCTTGAATGCTTCAACAGAATGGATAGTATGTGAATTATCAACCCCCAAAATCTTTGTTCCTAACCCCCAAATCTTTGTTCTCTTCCTTTATTAATATTTTATTAAGCCAGAAACTCAAATCAAGTGGAGAAAATATAATTTCAAAAAATCAAGTTTGTGATCATGGCCAAGCGCCTGCACTATACCGTCAACAACTGCCACTCAGTCGACAAGGATAGCTACATGCTCTCAAGAAATGGGGGGACAATGCTGAGGGCTCTGGCACTGACTACTGAGTGAGTGAATAAATTAATGGATGAATGAATGAATGGACTAATCATGCAGACTAGAGAGGTTGCAATCTTAGAAATTAACCAAAGAAGTAGGTTATTCGAGGTCATTTCTATTTGGCTGAAAAATGCATATTTGTGATTTTTTTTTTTTAGGAGATTCACTTTACTATTTGTATTTGAATAGGCGATTTAAATGAATTTAAATGACCACTGTGGGTGTTCTTAGGCCGTCCTTTTTTCTCAGTAATGCTCACTTCCAGTTTGATGTTGATATACTTTTATGGTAACTTCATAGATGTTTTAGGAACATAAATCAACATTATAAACAGTGGCCACATTTAGTTACCCTAAATGTAACAAGGAAATTAGATGTTTTTATTTTTCTGTGATTGCACAAAAACAAAAACAAAGTGCTTTCAGTCAGGTTTTTCCCTCCATATTTTTGGTCACTTTTTTTTTTTTTTGTAGAGACAGAGTCTCACTTTATCACCCTCAGTAGAGTGCCGTGGCGTCACACTGCTCACAGCAACCTTCAACTCCTGGGCTTAGGCGATTCTCTTGCCTCAGCCTCCCAAGTAGCTGGGACTACAGGCATTGGTCACTTTTGATAAGTTTGCATGGAACCATTTTGGTGCATTTTTCATTGGGAATGATACATTTTTGTAAACCCACCCAGTGAACATGAAATTGTACATTGTGTATAATTCATTAGAAAGAACGGTTTTACATGAATATTCATATATTTATTTTGTTTTAATTTGAATTACCTGTGTAGGTTTCCTTATGTAGGGAAATAAAGCAGATTCAGGAAGAAGGAAGGAAGGATTGTTAATATGGAAAAACAGCTGGAGTTTTATTAATTCAACCAATTAAACATTTTGTGTTTATGTAGTAATTATTGCCAATATAAATGATCTTGTGAATTCCTTTTATTTGTTAGTGAGCAATGTCCATATTCACAAATATTTTTTTCATAATAGTAACTAAGACCTATGGGAAATTTTCAATAAAGTTGGAAAGATTGTAATAAAAGACAAACTACGTCTGCAGATTCATCTTATTTTCTGTTCTGTGGGCTATTTCTATAGCTGTTCAATTTCTGTCTGAATATTTATTTTTTGTTTGTTTTGGGGGGCTTTCTGAGGTAGGGTTCACTCCAGGTTAGAGTGTAGTGGTGTCATCATAGCTCACTGCAACTCTAAACTGCTGGGCTTAAGTGATCTTCTTACCTGAGCCTCCCTAGTAGCTGTTACTACAAGCACATGCAACCATGCTCAACTAGTTGGTTTTTTTTTTTTTCATTTTTTTTTTCTGCCTATACAGGGTTTCACTGTTACCCAGGCTGGTCTTGAATTCCTTGGCCCAAGTGATCCTCTCACTTGGCCTCCCAAAGTCCTAAGATTATGTCCTGAGCTACCATAGCTGGCCTAAATATTTCTTAAATGCTTTAAAGTTGACAGGAAACAATGATTCAACTTAAACATGATATATTTTGTAGAACACATATAGGATATAACTTTTTATCAAAAACATCATTTTTCCTCATTTTCTTCTGTGTATGTCAAATTCTATTTTTAGAAGATTATTATTTTCTTTTCTCCAAATGCATTACAATAATTTATATTCAATTTTATGGAATAAATTATTATCATTATCCTTATGGCTATAAAAAAAAAAAAAACAAGAAACTTGGGTTTTACAAAGATCATATAGAAATCCAAATCTCATGCTTATTAAAGAGTTGTTGCTCCAAAACACAGCATCTCCTGATCTTTAAATTGACAAGTTCTCATGATATTTAATGTAGATGATCCATATTATAGCCTAGTATTTTTAAGTCAATAATTAAACCAAGAATTTAGCCCCCTGGCTGGGCACCTGTAGCTTAGTGGCTAGGGCACCAACCACATACACCGGGGCTGGCGGGTTCAAATCTGGCCCAGGCCTGCCAAGCAACAATGACAACTACAACAAAAAATTAGCCAGGGCTCGGCACCTGTGGCTCAAACGGCTAAGGCGCCAGCCATATACACCTGAGCTGGCAGGTTCGAATCCAGCCCGGGCCCGCCAAAACAAGAAGGACGGCTGCAACCAAAAATTAGCCAGGAGTTGTGGTGGGCGCCTGTAGTCCTAGCTACTTGGGAGGCTGAGGCAAGAGAATCGCTTGAGCCCAGGAGTTGGAGGTTGCTGTGAGCTATGATGTCACAGCCCTCTACCTAGGGCAACAGCTTGAGGCTCTGTCTCAAAAAAAAAAAAAGAAAAATTTAGCCAGGCATTGTGCATTGTGGCGGGCACCTGTAGTCCCAGCTACTTGGGAGGCTGAAGCAAGAGAATCACTTAAGCCCAAGAGTTTGAGGTTGCTGTGAGCTGTGATGCCACAGCACTCTATTGAGGGTGACATAATGAGACTCTGTCTCAAAAAAAAAAGCATTTAGCCCCAAATTATGCTGAGCATTGACAAAGTAATAATTCCATGCTGCTTTTTCTATCCCATCATCATCTCAATCATCAAAATACACTTACTTAGCTATCATGCCTGTAATCCCAGCACTTTGGGAGGCTGAAGTGGGTGGATCACTTGAGTTCAGGAGTTGGAGACCAGCCTGAGCAAGAGAGAGACCCCCATCTCTACTAAAAATAAGTGAGCACCTGTAGTCCCAGCTACTGGGGAGGATGGGGCAGGAGGATCACTTGAACCCAGAAGTTTGAGGTTGTTGTGAGCTAGGCTGATACCAGGGCACTCCATCTTGGCCAACAGAGTGAGACTTTGTCTCAAGCAAAACAAAACGACCTCTCCCCCAAAAAACATCCAGCTAAAGGCTTCCACAGCAAAAACAAACAGGTGAAAACTGTAGGCCCTTCTTTTGGAATGTGTTTCAATTTGTACATATGCATTGGTATTCCATCAGCAAACCCAACTGCTACCTAACCCTATTTCTCACCTCCTTCACCTCCACCAAACACTGCCAGAAACAAACAAGTAGGTGCCTGCCCCATAAGGTTGTAAGTACTTGATACATTCCCTGGCCTTCATTTCAAAGACTATGCAGGAACCTAAAAACTAAAAACAAATAACTCATAACTAAAAACAAGTCTTAAGATGTAGTGACCCTGGGAGGAGAAAGCTCTCAAGATAGATCTTTTGGTATTAGGGTAAGAAAAAAAGTTAGTGCCACATAGTGACTTTTTTTTTTTTTTTTTGAGAGACAGGGTCTTAATTTGTCGCCCTCTGTAGAATGCTGTGGTGTCACAGCTCACAGCAACCTCAAACTCTCGGGCTTAAGCGATTCTCTTGCCTCAGCCTCCCAAGTAGATGGGACTACAGGTGCCTGCCACAGTGCCCAGCTATTTTTTGTTGCAGTTGTCATTGTTGTTTAGTAGGACTGGGCCAAGCTTGAACCTGCCAGCCTCAGTGCATGTGGCTGGCACCGTAACCACTGTGCTACGGGCACTGAGTCAACACTTAGTGACTTTTTAAAAATGGCTCATCATAATTTATGTTAAAATGTACGGCTTTTTTTTTGGAATTGACTAAAAAGAGAACAGATAAATAGAAGAAAGTTGCTGGCTCCTATTTTATACAAGGATTATGCCTCTCCCTTACTGTCACCCTGCACAGGTGCAAAGGCTACAAAGAAGGAAGCAATATAAACACACACAAATAACTTTTTTGCTCTTTTACATGCGATAGTCAAATAATGTTATTTATAACAGCATCAGGGCACACAAGAAAGATTAGTAGGTGTGAAGGCAAAAGACTTGGATGCTATACCCCTTAATCTCTCTGCACAACAGTTTCTCATCTGCAAAATGATGGTATTGAACTTGCACTAGCTATTCTCTCGGGACTCTTTCACCTCTAGCATTCCATATTTTACACTTAGTACTAGATGCTCCTTACAATAATGAAAAATCACTTCAATGTTTATCAAAATGGACTTGATTAAGCACATATACACATACAAATTCTATGTAGCCCTTTTTAAGAGATGATGTGGTATTATACTTGTGATAGGAAAATATGTCATGACATACTATTGAATTTTTTAAGTAGGTTCCAAATAATTTCTATTTTTACTAGCAAATAAAATATTTTATATCCAGAGGGATATTCCTAAATATGTAAATGATTTATAAATAGTGGGATTTAGAGTAGTTCTTACTTCCTTCTGTATTTTTCTTTCTTTCTTTCCTTTTTTTTTTTTTTTTTTGAGTCAGAGTCTAAAGCTGTCACCCTGGGTAGAGTGCTGTGGCATCACAGCTCACAGCAACTTCAAACTCTTGGGCTCAAGTGATTCTCTTGCCTCAGTCTCCCAAGTAGCTGGGCCTACAGGCACCCACCACAATGCCCAGCTATTTTTTGGTTGTAGTTGTCGTTGTTTGTCAGGCCTGGGCCGGATTCAAACCCACCAAATCCAGTGTATGTGGTTGGTGACCTAGTCACTGAGCTATAGGTGCCAAGCCTGTATTTTTCTATGATTCTTGGGTGTTTTATAAGCATAAAATATTTTTGTAACAAATGACAAAGTTATCTTTATTTATTTAATTTTGTTTTTTGAGTCTCACTTTGTCACCCTGGTTAGAGTGCCATGGTATCATCATAGCTCACAGCAACCTCAAACTTTTGAGTTCAAGACATCCTCTTGCCTCAGCTTACCCAGTAGCTGAGACTACAGGCATCCACCACAAAGCCCAGCTAATTTTCCTATTTTTAGTAGAGATAGGGTCTCTCTCTTGCTCAGGCTGGTCTCGAACTCCTGAACTCAAGTGATCCACCTTCCTCAGCCTCCAAGTGCTAGGATTACAGGTATGAGCCATTGCAGCTGGCCCCAAAGTTATTTTAAACTTGGGCAAAAGTATAGTAAAATGTAAATAGCAATATTAGGGCCTTTCCTGCAAACAAGGTTTGATAGAAAGGGGAGTGAGGATAAGAAAGGAAAGCAATGTTTGGATATTTTCATCAGTAACTCAGATAATGAAGTAAATTTGCCATGAAGGTTAAAAAAAACAAACTATTCTTTTTATATAAACCTGGCATGACGGACCCAGTTTTTTCAGTATGGGAGACCCTCAGCGGCGTGGGAGACGGATTTACCTGTCCCATGTGCAATCCCTCACCAGTCCATCCCATGCACGTGGGAAGAGCTGTCAAGCCACCAGACTGGCCACTGGATGCAATCTTGAGGCCGTGCAAAGATTATTCTGTGTTACTACAAAATACTACAGAATAGGTAACATATACTTAACAGAAATTTAATTGGGAAGTCCAAGATCATGGCGCTGGCATCCAGCAGCTCCCTTCATGCTGAGTCTTCCCACAATTAAAGGCAAGAGTGCCAAACTCAATTTTATAACAAACACACTTTCATGAAGCAGATTCTAGCTTGGCTCCTAGATTCCACAGAAGACAAGGTGAACGTAGGGTGACTATATGCCCCAGTTTGACCAAGATAATCCTGGTTTGCACCTATTGTCCTGGTATAATCATTAATACTGTTCCCTTGTACTCTAAGAAGAGTGCTGGCCTGGACAATAAACTATATCATAACTTTATTGATCTGCCACGCCCAAGAAGCTTCCCAGTAAATTCTAAGTAATTTGGCTTTAACAGTAAATGAAAGCTTTCTGGCAAAAGACAACCACAAAGTACAAAGTTCACATTATATTATTAACTACTTGCTATTTCCTATGTAAAATAGTGTATCTCTACATAAATTTAAGTCAATTCTGCCCTCTACTGTCTCATGACAGTATTATGAGGCCATGGAGACACTTTCAGCTCCAGTGATTGCTTTAGAGCACAGGTCCTCAACCTTGGCTACTGCTATAATTGCTTTTAAAAATCGCCACTGTCACATGATTGTAAGTGGGTCTTTACCTAACAAATGCAATCAGTGCAACCCGGTTTCTTGTACCCTCAATGAATCCCCAACAATAAATTAAAAAAAAAAAAAAAAGAATACAGAGGAAAGGGGGAAAGGAAGAGCAGAGAGAGGGAAGGAGCGAGGGGGTAGGGTCTTGGTGTGTGCCACACCTTTGGGGGGCAAGACACGATTGTAAGAGGGACTTTACCTAACAAATGCAATCAGTGTAACCTGATTTCTTGTACCCTCAATGAATCCCCAACAATAAAAAAAAAAAAGAATACAGAGGAAAAAAAATCGCCACTGTCAGGCAGCCCCTGTAGTTCAGTGGATAGGACACCGGCCACATACAACAAGGCTGGCAGGTTCGAACCTGGCCCAGGCCAGCTAAAATCAACAATGAACAAATACAACAAAAAAAATAGCTGGGCATTTGGGTAGTGGGTGCCTGTAGTCCCAGCTACTTGGGAAGCTGAGGCAAGAGAATGGCTTAAGCCCAAGAGTGAGATGTGATGCCACAGCACTATATGGAGGGTGACATAGTGTGACTCTGTCTCAAAAAAAAAAAATCCCCACTGTCTACACTGCATCATCCCATACCAGTTAAATTAGAATCTCTGGGGGATAAGACCCAAGCATCAGTTGAATGTCAGATTAAATAGTCTATTGTGATTCCCTTAGCTTTTTGATTCCATAATTCATGTTGGACTACATTCCTAATTGTGTCTAGGGAAATCTTGGATATTGGAAGAAAAAGATACATGTATCAGGACACACCTATATCACTCTTTAAAAAAAAAGCATTAAAAAAAGCCATTCTAGGGCAGCGCCTGTGGCTCAGCGAGTAGGGCGCCAGCCCCATATACCGAGGGCTGTGGGTTCAAACCCGGCCCCGGCCGAACTGCATCAAAAATTAGCCAGGCATTGTGGCGGGTGCCTGTAGTCCCAGCTACTTGGGAGGCTGAGGCAAGAGAATCACCTAAGCCCAGGAGTTGGAGGTTGCTGTGAGCTGTGACTCCACAGCACTCTACTGAGGGCGATAGAGTGAGACTCTGTCTCTACAAAAAAAAAACAACAACAACCAAAAACCCTACCCTTTTAATAAAAAAAAAAAAAGCCATTCTAGGCTGGGCACAACAGCTCAGACCTGTAATCCTAGTACTTTGGGAGGATCCCTTCAGGCCAGGAGTTTGAGACCAGCCTGAACTCATCTCTACAAAAACTAGAAAAATTAGCCGGGTGTGGTGGCGTGTATCTGTAGTCCATCTACTTGGGAAGGCTAGAGTAGGAATATTACTTGGACCCAGGAATTTGAGGTTGCAGTGAGCTATGATGACGCTACTGCACTCTACCTGGGGTGACAGAGCAAGACCCTATCTCAAAAAAAAACCCAAAACCTCCAGGCTCGCTACCTGTAGCTCAGTGACTAGGGTGCCAGCCATATACACTGGGGATGGTGTATTCAGTCCCAGCCCACACCTGCCAAACAACAATAACAACTACAAAGAAAAAAAAATAGCTGGGTGTTGTAGTGGGCACCTGTAGTCCCAGCTATTTGGGAGGCTGATGCAAGAGAATCGCTTAAGCCCAAGAGTTTGAGGTTGCTGTGAGCTGTGACACCATGGCACTCTACCCAGGGCAACATAGTGAGACTCTGTCTCAAAAAAAAAAAAAAATCCATTCTAGGCTGGGCACAGTGGGAGATAATCCCAGTACTTTAGGAGATAAATTCAAGCCAGCCTGGGCAACATAGCTATAGTCCATCTCTACAAAATATTTAAATAATTGGCTCAGTGTCTGTAGGACGGTTATAGTGCCAGCCACATGCACCGAGGGTGGTGGGTTCGAACCTGACCCGGGCCAGCTAAACAACTGCAACAAAAAAATGGCCAGGTGTTGTAGCAGGCACCTATGATCCCAGCTACCTGGGAGGCTGAGGCAAGAGAATCACTTAAGCCCAAGAGTTGGAGGTTACTGTGAGCTGTGATGCCACAGGACTCTACTGAGGGTGACATAGTAAGACTCTGTCTCAAAAAAATATACATATTTAAACCATTAACCAGGCATGGTGGCTTGTGCCTATTGTCTCAGCTACTCTGGGAGGCTGAGGCAGGAGAATCGCTTGATTTTACAAGTTGGAAGCTGTAGTGAGCTGTGATCTTGCCTCTGGACTTCAGTCTGGAGGACAGAGTGAGACCTTGTCTCAAAAATAAATAAAAATAAAAAAGCATTCTAAGAGATGGTGTTTTCCTTGGTTATTAAAATACTTTTTACGGCTTGGTGCCCATAGCACAGTGATACCAGTGTACAGCAACAGCCACATACATTGAGGATGGTGGGTTTGAACCCGGCCCGGGCCAGCTAAACAACAATGACAACTGCAACAAAAAACTAGCCAGGTGTTGTAGTGGGTGCCTGTAGTCCCAGCTGCTTGTGAGGCTGAGGCAAGAGAATCGTTTAAGGCCAAGAGTTGTGAGCTGTGATGCCATGACACTCTACCAAGAGCAACATAGTGAGACTCTGTGTCAAAAAAAAAAATTTACTTACAGAGATGATATGAACAGTACCTAGTAGAAAATAAGTCCATTCAGCCATCAGTCTTGACACCAGAACTCACCCCTAATTCTCTGTTGTTGGAATTATCAGCTGAAGAAGATAATTCTTCTTGGATGACCAGAAAAGTCAGGCTAGGAGATGCTGGCAAATGAGGTAGAGCCCACTGCATTAAACAACTGCTTCCCTTTTCTTGAACATTCGGAGACTTGTTAATGAAGTTTATCATATGGAAAAGCACTGACGTGAAAGCCTAGGAAATCTGCTGCAGTGGAAATTGCACTAATTAGAACATTAACTAAATTAAGTCACTGGGGAGAAGTGAATCCCAAAGGGAATAAGAGGAGAAAGATACAGAAAAATCATTAATAATCAGCAAGAGAGAGAGAGATTTTGCAGAAAGCTAACCAAGAAGCAAGTTTTAAATAATAAGTTAAAGTTTATATTCCACTCCTTTGTTCTGAAGTTGGCCAGGAAAAGCTAATGGATCTAACACCTGAAAACAGCACTGTTAGAAGAGATTTTATTCCTCTTAAACTCTTTTTTTTATATATAATGTATTATTGGGGATTCATTGAGGGTACAAGAAACCAGGTTACACTGATTGCATTTGTAAGGTAAAGACCCTCTTACAATTGTGTCTTTCCCCTAAAAGGTGTGTCACACACCAAGACCCCACCCCCTCCCTCCTTCTCTCTCTCTCCTCTTCCTTTCCCCACCTCTCCCTCCTTCTTTCTCTCTCTGCTCTCCCCTTCCCATTCCTGGGTTGGTGGGCATTTAGTCTGTTTCCACATTTTGGCGATTGTAAATTGAGCTGCAATAAACATTCTAGTGCAAGTGTCCCTATGACAAAAGGATTTTTTTCCTTCTGGGTAGATGCCCAGTAATGGGATTGCAGGATCAAATGGGAGGTCTAGACCGAGTTCTTTGAGGGATCTCCATACTTCCTTCCAAAAAGGTTGTATTAATTTGCAGTCCCACTAGCTGTTAAAGTGTTTCCTTCTCTCCATATCCACGCCAACATCTCCAGTTTTGAGATTTTGTGATGTGGGCCATTCTCACTGGGGTTAGATGGTATCGCAGGGAGGTTTTGATTTACATTTCTCTAATAATTAGGGATGATGAGGATTTTTTCATATGTTTGTTAGCCATTTGTCTGTCTTCTTTAGAGAAGGTTCTATTCATGTCTCTTGCCCATTGATATATGGGATTGTTGGCTTTTTTAAATGTGAGTTCTCTACAGATCCTAGTTATCAAATTTCTGTCTGATTTGAAATATGCAAATATCCTCTCCCATTGTTTAGGTTGTCTATTTACTTTGGTTGTTGTCTCCCTAGCTGTACAGAAGCTTTTCAGTTTAATTAAGTCCCATTTGTTTATTTTCGTTGTTGTTGCAATTGCCACAGCAGTCTTCTTCATGAAGTCTTTCCCCAGGCCGATATCTTCCTGTGTTTTTCCTATGCTTTCTTTGAGGATTGTTATTGTTTCATGCCTTAAATTTAAGTTTTTATCCATCTTGAATCAATTTTTGTGAGTGGAGAAAGGTGTGGGTCCAGTTTTAGGCTTTTACATGTGGATATCCAGTTCTCTCAGCACCATTTATTGAATAGGGAGTCTTTCCCCTAAGGTATGTTCCTGTTTGGTTTATCGAAGATTAGGTAATTATAAGATGTTAGTTTCATTTCCTGGTTTTCTATTCAATTCCAAATGTCTATGTCTCTATTTTTGTGCCAGTACCATGCTGTCTTGACCACTATGGCTTTCTCCTCTGCTCCCATTTGGATGCCCTTTATTTCCTTGTCTTGCCTAATTGTATTGGCTAGCACTTCCAGCACTACATTGAATAGTAATGGTGACAGAGGATAACCTTGTCTGGTTCAAGTTCTAAGAGGAAAAACTTTCAGTTTTACTACATTCAGTAAAATATTAGCTGTGGGTTTGTCATATAGCTTCGATCAGTTTCAGAAATATGCCATGTATGCCTATACTCTTCAGTGTTCTAATTAGAAAAGGACGCTGGATTTTATTGAATGCTTTTTCTGCATCTATTGAGAGGATCATATGGTCTTTGTTTTTGCTTCTATTAATATGGTGGATATTATTTATGGACTTGTGCATGTTAAACCAGCCTTGGATCTCTGGGATGAAACCTACTTGATCATGGTGTATGACTTTTTTGATGATAAGCTGTAATTTATTGGCTAGGATTTTGTTGAGAATTTTTGCATCTATATTCATGAGTGAAATTGATCTGAAATTCTCCTTTTTAGTTGGGTCTTTTCCTGGTTTTGGTATCAGGGTGATGTTTGCTTCAGAAAACGTGTTGGGGAAGATTCCTTCCTCCTCAATGTCTTGGAATAATTTCTGCAGTATGGGAATAAGCTCTTCCTTGAAGGTTTGATAGAATTCTGGCGTGAAGCCATCCGGACCAGGGCATTTTTTTGTTGGAAGACTTTTTAATTATTTCTTTAATCTCAGTGCTTGCAATTGGTCTGTTCAGGAGCTCTATTTATTCTTGGCTAAGTCTAGGGAGAGAGTGTGATTCCAAATATTGATCCATTTCTTTCACATTATCAAATTTCTGGGCATAGAGTTTCTGGTAGTATTCAGAGATGATTTCTTGTATCTCTATGGCATCAGTTGTAATTTCCTCTTTATCATTTTTTTTTTTTTTTTTTGGTAGAGACAGTGTCTTACTTTATTGCCCTCGCTAGAGTGCCATGGTCTCACAGCTCACAGCAACCTCCAACTCCTGGGCTTAGGTGATTCTCTTGCCTCAGCCTCCTGAGTAGCTGGGACTACAGGTGCCTGCCATAACACCTGACTTTTTTTTTTTTTCTTGCCGGGGCTGGGTTTGAACCTGCCACCTCCAGCATACAGGGCTGGCACCCGACTCCTTTGAGCCACAGGTGCCCCCCAACCCACCTGTTTTTTGTTGTTGTTGTTGCAGTTTTGCTGGGGCCAGGTTTGAACTTGCCACCCTTGGTATATGGGGCCAGTGCCCTCCTCACTAAGCCACAGGCGCCACCTCCCTTTATCATTTCCGATTGAGGTTACTAGAGATTTTACTGTACTATTTCTAGTTAGTCTGGCCAAAGGTTTATCTATTTGATTTGTTTTCAAAAAAACAACTCTTTGTTTTATTAATTTTCTGAATGATTCTTTTGTTTTCAATTTCATTGATCTCTGATTTAATTTTAGATATTTCTGGCTCGGCACCTGTGGCTCAACGGGCTAAGGCGCCAGCCACATATACCTGAGATGGCAGGTTCAAATCCAGCCCAGACCCACCAAACAACAATGACGGCTGCAACCAAAAAATGGCCGGGCGTTGTGGCGGGCGCCTGTAGTCCCCGCTACTTGGGAGGCAGAGGCAGGAGACTCACTTCAGCCCAGGAATTGGAGGTTGCTGTGAGCTGTGATGCCACAGCACTCTATCCAGGGTGACAGCTTGAGGCTCTGTCTCAAATAAATAAATAAATAAATATAAAAATAAAAAAATAGATATTTCTTTTCTTCTGCTGGGTTTAAGCTTAGGTTGTTCTTCTTTTTCCAATTCCATAAGATGGCTTGTGACTTTGTTGATGTGCTCTCTTTCTGTTTTTCAAATGTAAGCATCTAAAGCAATAAGTTTTCCTCTCGAAACTGCTTTTGCAGTATCCCACAGGTTTTGGTAGCTTGTGTCTTCATTGTTGTTATGCTCAAGGAAGTTAAAGATTTCCTGTTTTATTCCTGCACCCAACTGTCATTCAACAGAAGGTTGTTTAATTTCCATGCCTTTGTTTGGGGTTGAACATTTTTGTTGGAATTGAGTTCCACCTTTAGTGCCTTGTGGTCTGAGAAGATACAAGGTAAAATTTCAATTCTTTTGATTCTGTTGAGGTTTGTTTTTTGTCCTAGGATATGATCAATTTTGGAGAATGTTCCATGAGGCGATAAGAAGAATGCATATTCTTTGTCTTTGGGTTGGAGTGTTCTATATGTGTCTATCAGGCACAGTTGTTCTAGGGTCTCATTTAAGTCCCTCATATCTTTGTTTAATTTCTGTTTGGAGGATATGTCCAGCTATGTAAGAAGAGTGTTAAAGCCCCCTGTTATTATGATATTATAGGATATCATATTGCTCAGACTGAGTAAGGTCTGTTTCAAGAATATGGGAGTATTTAAATTGGGTGTATATATATTTAGAATTGAAATGACTTCTTGTCGTATTTTTCCCTAGGCCACTATAAAATGACCATCTTTGTCTTTTTTTTTTTTTTTCCGTAGAGACAGAGTCTCACTTTATCGCCCTTGGTAGTGTCGTGGCCTCACACAGCTCACAGCAACCACCAATTCCTGGGCTTAGGTGATTCTCTTGCCTCAGCTTCCCGAGTACCTGGGACTACAGGCGCCCACCACAACGCCCAGCTGTTTTTCTGTTTTGCAGTTCAGCCAAGGCCGGGTTTGAACTCGCCACCCTTGGTATATGGGGCCGGCGCCCTACTCGATGAGCCACAGGTGCCGCCCCATCTTTGTCTTTTTTGACTTTAGTTGCTTTAAATCCATATGTATCTGAAAATAAGATTGCAACTTCTATTTTCTTTCGAATTCTGTTTCCCTGAAAAATTGTCTTCCAACCCTTAACTCGGAGTTTTAATTTGTCTTTTGAAGCTATGTGGGTTTCCTGCAGACAGAAAATGGATGGCTTGTGTTTTTTAATCTAGTCAGCCAATCTATGTCTCTTCAGTGGGGAATTCAAGCCATTAATATTTATTGAGATAATTGATAAGTGTGGTAGTGTTCTATTCATCTTATTTTGTGAGAGTCCATTGTTTAGTTTTATCTTTTGCATCAGTGTGGAAGTTAGGTTCTGTCCTTTAATTTCTGAGTTCTTACTTTGCTGCTGATCCATTGTGATGGTCAGTGTGTAGAACAGGTTGAAGTATTTCCTGCAGAGCTGGTCTTTTTGTGGCCAATTTCCTCAATGTTTGTATATCAGTAAATGATTTGATTTCTCCATCAGTTTTAAAGCTTAGCTTAGCAGGATATAGAATTCTGGGCTGGAGATTGTTCTATTTAAGTAGATTAAAGGTAAATGACCATTGTCTTCTTCCTTGGAAAGTTTCATTAGAGAAGTCTGTGGTCACCCTGATGCATTTGCCCCTGTAGGTCAACTGGCACTTATTCCTGGCAGCTTTTCTTTTGTCTTGACTTTGGACAGATTCATCACAATGTGTCTTGGAGAACCTTGGTTAGAGTTGAGGCAACCTGGGGTCTGATATCCCCCTGAAAGGAGTGTGTCAGAATCTTTGGTGATATTTGGGAAATTTTCAAATAATATTATATATAATAATATATATATTATTATAATAATATTATATTATATTATTTTAATATATATTATATTATTTTAATATTATATTATATTATTTTAATATATATTATATTATTTTAATATATAATATATTATATTAATATATTAATATAATATATTATTATACTATTATATTATATAAATAATATTATATTATTTTAATATATATATTATTTTCAAATAATATTATATATAATAATATATATATAATATAATAATAATATTATTATAATATTCTCTAGTATGGCTTCCATTCCCCTGGGGCATTCTTCTTCCCCTTCTGGGGGAAGTATACCCCTACATATAACTCATATGTTTGAAGGCTTCATAAAGTCCCATAATTCTGTCAGTGAATGTTCTACTTTCTCTCTCTTCTTTTCTGCCTCTTTAACTGTCTGAGCTATCTCAAGAGCTTTGTCCTCTACCTCTGAAATTCTTTCTTCTGCATGGTCTAATCTGTTGTTGATACTTTCTATTGCATCTTTAAGTTCCCTAATTGACTGCTTCAGTTCCTTCAACTCTTCTATATCCTTTCTATATTCTTCATATTGTTCATCTCCTATTTGATTCTGTTTTTGGATTTCCTTTTAGTTATTTTCCACTTTATCATTGTTTCCATCATTTCCTTCATTATTTTCATCATCTGTATTCTAAAGTCCCTTTCTGTCATTTCTAACATTTTTTTTTTTTTTTGAGACAGAGCCTCAAGCTGTCACCCTGGATAGAGTGCCATGGCATCACAGCTCACAGCAACCTCCAATTCCTGGGCTCAAGCGAGTCTCTTGCCTCGGCCTCCCAAGTGGCTGGAACTGCAGGCGCCTGCCACAACGC
>CAUYRH010152893.1:0-18902 GCA_963574655.1 Perodicticus potto
GGACAACTGCTGAGGAGACACTTGTGCCTTGGTGTCTCCTTCACTTTACACTTGGGACTAAATGTGGAACCCCCATTTTCTGTGCCTAGGTCAGTTTCTTGTGAATTTCCTAGGCCTGATTTCCTTGGATGGACTGTGTCCATTCATTGATGCACTCATTCACCTTCCCCCCGGCGGAAGGGACTGCATTCATTCGTTTCCTGGCCATGGAACCCATACACCTATATGTACCCTGAGGCTAGCGGCCTAGAGGAGGAGACGGGGAAAGACTGGGAGAGGAACGGAGAGAGCTTCTCTCTCCCTACTTGAAATCTCTCCCACTACCAGGAGCTTTGGTGTTTTCTGTATTCTTTTCTGTAAATGAGTTCTGTCTTATCACGGATGGGTGGGTGGGGGGGAAATAATGTAATGAAGAATAATAAAATACATGTATTTAAAAAATAAATAAATAAAAAATAAAAAAATAAAAAGACACCTGCACTAGAATATGTTTATTGCAGCACAATTCACAATTGCAAAGATGTGGAATCAACCCCAATGCTCATCAATTTGTGAATGGATTAAGACAATGTGGTATATGTATGTACCATGGAGTACTATTCAGCTATAAAAAAGATGAGTTAATGTCTTTTGGAACAGTGTGGATGGAACTGGAGACCATTCACCTACGTGAAATATCTGAAGAATGGAAAAACAAACACCACATGTATTGGCTATTAAATTGGAAATATCTGTGAGCACACATGTGCCCAGAGGGAAGCAAAACTTAGTGGAAATCAAGCCGGGTGGAGGATGGAAAGGGGGGGCAGAAACTTACCTAACAGGTACAATGAACACTATTTGGGTGTTAAAACTGTGACTCAGACCAAAAATCACTTTGCAAAAAAGATATTTGCACCAGATTATTCATTGCAGCTCAATTCATAATAGCCAAGTCATGGAGGAAGCCCAAGTGCCCATCGATCCATGAATGGATTAATAAATTGTGGTATATGTATACCATGGAATACTATGAAGCCTTAAAAAAGATGGACCCTTTACCTCTTTTCTGTTTACATGGAGGGATCTGGAACATATTCTTCTGAGTAAAGTATCTCAAGAATGGAGGGAAAAGTATCCAATGTACTCAGTACTTCTATGAAACCTACTTATATTTACTCACACTTTGTTATGAAAGATAGAACACAACTATAGCCCAGGACGAAGGAGAGAAATGGAGTGGGAAGTGGGGGAGGTTTGATAGAAGGAGGGTAAAAGGGGGGACCACACCTATGGAGCATATTGCAAGGGTACAAGTCAAATCTGTCAAGTGTAGAACATAAATGTCTTAACGCAATAATCAAGTAAATGAGGTGAAAGCTATGTTGATTGGTTTGATGTAGCCACATCAGATTGTATAAAAAAAAAATCAACACATTGTACCCCACATATGCATAAATGTATTCATGATCTATGTGTATTTGACTTAACAACAAAAAAACAACTGACTCAGCGTTACAAAATTGATCCACAAGCAAAAATATTTGTATCTCCTTAACACTTTGAAATTAAAAACAAACAAATAAACAAATAAAGTCAAGAGCTTACCCTTTAGCATGTGAGTGGGCCACTTGAATCTGTGGAATAAATTAAAAGCAAAACGTGAGGTTTCCCAAGATAAAGAAATTCTGCCTCAAGATTGCAAGGCTAAGTCCTGAACTCCCTCCTGAGTTTCCAGCTTGCTGGCCTGCCCACCAGATTTTGAACTCAAGCCTGCATGATTCAATTCCTGTTTGTTTCCTGCCTACTTGCTTGTGCTACAAATTTCACACTTGACAGGCCCCACAATCATGTGAGTCTTTTTTAATAAATCACTTTATGTTTTCATTTACATCCATGTCAGAACTACATCTATCTATCTATTCCATTGGGTTTTATTTCACTGGAGAACCCTGGCTGACACAGGAGTGGATTTGCATAGAAATTGGCTGAGGTTAGGAGTGGAGTCTGTGCCAGGAGGAAATAAGTTTTTCTTATGGAAATTTAACTAAAGTTACTTAAGGAACAAATCCATTAATCCATTAATCCATTGATTTCTTAGGACCACCATGTTGTATCTTAAGGATCCAGAGTAACAGGCCCAGACCAAGACCTATATTTTTAGAAATAAAATATTTTTTTCTTTAATTAAATTGTATATATTGGTTTCAAGGTCAGAATACTAAACCCAGATGGCTATGAGTTATCATGCTGAAGTCTTCCTTGCCCTAGTTGTTCGGCTTATAATGTCTGACCAGATAAATATTCCAGTGACAGATGAGGTTCTTTGATGTTATCATCTGCTAGGACTGGCCCTTATTTTCCACACCAGACTTTTTTCCAAAAATTAAATCCTCCAGAGAAATAAGTATTCCAAAATCAGCAAGGTAGAAAAGCAAAAATGCACTTCTTGGAAAACCAAAAAACACAATCACAACAGTGTTGTCTTTTTTTGGAGACCACATCTGTTCCTGTTCTATCCAGCAACTTGAGTTAAAACATTTTCTTTGCTCTCAGTGGAAGAAGCATTTTCCAATTCATATTCATGTGTACTCAAAAATATTCATGTAAAGAAGATTTACTTAGAAAACTTCTCATAACACTGTTGTAAAATTAGTTAATTCCAATGCAGAAAAGGGGGAAGTACGAGTTAGAATGGCTTTCCCAGGAATAGTTTCAAAGACTAACAATTTCTATCTCTCAAAGAGTTCCTCCCTACAGTAGATCAAGACCTCATTTGTAACCTGTTGTTTTGTTTCTGTTGTTACTCATATTTAAAATTTTTAAGTGCAAACAATAAAGAGGGAGGTCATGAGGCAATTCATGTACTTACTTGCTCTGTTTGTTTCATCTATTTATTTCCCAGGTCTACATAAATCATAAAAATGTGTTCCCTACATTACCTTCTCTTAGGATTTGGGTTCTGCTGCCTTGAATGTCAGCTATTACAGAAGACTCTCTATATAGAGTACACTTTATCCTTTCCAGGGTATAAGAATGCTAAAAGAAACATTCTATATGCAATTATAATGGATCACCAAATCAAACTGTTACACGGATAAAAGCAAGTTGTCCAACAATGTTTATATTTTCATATGGCATCTGTAATGCTATGTGTTGTTAGCTGAAACATGACCATATTCATGCATTTGGAAAGGAGAGCTTTCTTTTTCATAAAGGGTTGCAGCTTGTGGGTGGCCATTCCAACAGCCTGGAAATCAGAGGCCTAGCCAGAAACTAGGAACATGGGGGTCAAGGTAGGGACAACAGGAACAGGAATTTATACTGACTGGGATGACCAAACACATTTTTAACAAACTACAGGAGGAGTCATGAGTATTTATGAAAGGAGAAACACAGCTCGGTGCCTGTGGCTCAACAGGCTAAGGCGCCAGCCACATACACCCAAGCTGGCGGGTTCGAATCCAGCCCCGACCCGCCAAACAATGATGGCTGCAACCAAAAAATGGCCAGGCGTTGTAGTGGGCACCTGTAGTCCCAGCTACTTGGGAGGCGGAGGCAGGAGAATCGCTTGAGCTGGAGGTTGCTGTGAGCTGTGATGCCACGGCACTCTATCCAGGGTGATAGCTTGAGGCTCTGTCTCAAAAAAAAAAAAAAAAAAAGGAGAAACACACATGTGTGCAATCGACCTTGATGCCCTTTTATGGGGTCCACGCTCAGCAATGGCCACCCTCATCTTTTGAAAAGTTGAAGCAAGGACACAAAAACCTTCTCTGTACATGCTCCACAGACTGGTTAAAACCACTCCATGGTTGGGGGTCTCTTATCATGAATGAATGCTGGTCTAGATCACAAGATTAGTTTCTGTTTGGCCTTTAGGGAAAAAGTCTAATGGCTATTAGTAAGGGAGGGGCTATGATGAGACATGTCTGACCTCCCATCTTGTGACGGCAGAGGACTCAGTTTTAAGGTTTCTCTAGAGTCCCCTTGGTCAAGAGGAGGGTCTATTCAGTCAGTGAGGAGGCTTAGGATTTTATTTTCCTTTGTAGTGTAGACATTTTTTATTTTGAGACAGAGCCTCAAGCTGTCACCCTGGATAGAGTGCATGGTGTCACAGCTCACAGCAACCTCAAACACTAGTGCTTAAGTGAACCTCTAGCCTCAGCCTCCCAAGTAGCTTGGACTACAGGCACCCACCACAATGCCCGGCTATTTTGTTGTTGTTGTTGTTGTTGCAGTTGTCATTGTTTTAGCTGGCCAGGGCTAGGTTCCAACTCGCCAGCCTTACTGTATGTGACTGGTGCCCTACTCACTGAGCTATGGGCGCCACCCTGCGGTGTAGATATTTTAAACAGAAAAATATATTGAAAATATATAAATATATAACAAGATATAAAAATATATAACAAAAGAGTTATCAGTGTTTATCTCAAGGGCAGGTAACTAAGATGGGGGACTGAAAGTAAAAAATTTCTTTGTAAATACCCTTTCAAAAACCACTGGCTGATAACTAAGTAATACTCTTCAAAAGCATCAAGCTCAGAAGAGATAAGGAAAGATCAAGGAAAAATGAGAACTAAATTCAATGTGGTATCCTGTAGTAGATTCTAAAACAGAAAAAGGACGGCAGTTTATTGTATTAATGTTAATGTCTTAGTTTTGATTGGTGTACCTTATGGTTGACTATCTTATGGTTACATAAGAAGTCTGAAGCCAGATGAAGGGGTGAGGGAATTCTCTGCAACATTTGCATAAAGATAAATTGATCCCACAATAGAAACTTCTATAAAAAAGGAAAAAGTGGCTACTTAAAACAAAACAAAACAAAACACATTCTTAGATCTTACCTCATGTTTAATGAATCACAGACAGCATGGAACTCTGCATGTTGGGTAAGCTGTTGGGGGCCTAAGGCACCCCCACACCAACCCTTCTGCCCCCTCCCCAAAAACAAAGAACACAAAGGACCTAGTTAGCCCCACTCTCAAAACAATTTGAGACAAAGGACTCTAACCCACCAGAGCCCTCCAGGCAAGCTTTGGAATCTGCCCTCCCCTCAGCACAGAACCGTCTTTGCACTGCCCAGGTGTGTGGCCCTCAAACAAGGTGGCCTGAGTAGCCCTGCGCTGGTCCCTCCTCTGGGTGCCACCACTTTACACCGTTTGGTAAGCTCCCCAGGCGATTCTGCTGCACATCAAAGTTCAAGAACCCCTCTTCCAAGTACTTTGAAAATGTGTTAAAAATTAAGAACTCTGTTTGGGAAAAATGAACAAGAACTTAGTTATGTATTAGCCATGTAATTAAAAAGAATATGAGAACAACCTAAGTCGGTGGGTCTCAACTCTGGGTGGATGTTATAATCACATGGGGAGTCTTAAAACATCAATGACTAGGGCCCACCCAGGTCAGTTGCATCAGAACCTCTAGGGGTGGAACCCTGGCTTTAGTAGTGTTAAAAGTTCCTCAGGTATTTCCCTAGGAAGCAGAAACAGAGAATGAAAAGTTCTCCAGGTGATTTTAACATGCAGTCTGGGCAGATCAGCACTTCCTATTTGCACGAAGCCTCAAGCTTAGCCAGAGGAGAGCTCAGGGCCCTCTGAGGTCTTCACTGGCATTGAGGCAGCCCCGGGCACATGGGCGGCCCTTCACAGGCATGTGGCCGTCTAGGTTCCCAGGAATGTGACAGAGCTTTCAACCCCTGCTATGGATGTTTTACTCCCCTGGCTTTTCTCTTACATTTTTGGTCAGCTTCCTCATTGCCCCCCACCCCCCCAGCATCATCCCCTCAGGCAGCGGGGATGTTAAACAATTACCACTGTCCTTAGGGAAAGGGGTTCCCACTGAGAGAACTCTCATTCCTTTCAATTAAAGTCAAGCCCTCAGTGGAAGTTTCCAGAGAACTGCCAGACAGACCAAGTAATGACAATTCTCTGGGAGGGCTTTCCAGGGCTCCAAACCTCACCTGCTCTCAAGTTGCTACTAGAATGTGGATTTTCACTCTGATGCAGAAGTGTTGATTTTCAAGGTTAATACAGAGCTGAGGACAGTCAAGTGGAAGAAGCCAAGTTAAAAAAAAACAAAAAAACAATGCTCATTGTTCTTACTAAGATTCAGTCGCTTTTCTTAAATAAATATTGCTTGGATTGTTGTAAGCACCTGGTTAATTTTCTTTTTTCTGAAAAAGTTGATTTTGACTTTTTTTTTTTTTTGGGCTGTCATTTTTGTTGATTTTTATGGAGGAGATTTTCAGAGGTTCTTACTCTTGTTCCCACTGACATGACCTGTATAAGCAGCAGTCTTACACTGCCTAAATTCTCCAAATTTCGGTGTACTTTTCAAAAAGAAACTACTTTCTTTTTTCTTGCTATTTCTTTCTTTTTTGCTGCTAAGTACAGTAACACATACGAAGATCAGAGAACTTCTAGGTCTGCACACATCTAGAAATGCATTGCCAACAGTGACGCCTTTCTGGGTGAAAGAGTGGGATTTGGGACGGAGAAAAACTGCGTCCTGCCCCTTCGTTTAGTATACAGCATGTTCTTTAATGCTGTTTAGAAAGTTTTCAAAGATCAAGAATCACCGTATTACTTGAATAATGAAAACTCCATGAGCCTCAGAGGATTTGATCACTACAGTTTGTGGAATTCCATAGGAAGCCTAGGAGTGTTCCCCCAAACAGGGCGATGGCCTTCATTTTTTAAAGGCGGTTGATTCACAGCAATTTTTTTCTTGAATTCATTACAACATAGAGTTCATGAAAAGATGCTCAGAGAGAGAAGACATTGAAGTTAGAAGTTCTCCAGGCAGTTTCTTAACCTGTCAACCATGAACCACCACCACCTCCACAAGTAGATATATGGATAGAATTCAGCAAGTCTATAGTAGAACCTGGAGAGAAAGAATTGTGGTTTTATTTTCACTATCTCTATCTGAAATTCAGGATTTCTTTCAATTAAAAATGTGGACAGCAAACTACAGTAATAGATAACCATGCTTTTTTATCTCTAATGGAAATAACAGATCTATTCATACTTTTTACAGTTATAAATATCTTAAAATAGTGTCTCTGCTCATCAGTGCTTTGAAGTTATAGTGAGTAGTAGGTTTGTTGATATAGCTAAATTAATGCATTAAAAGAAGCACGTGAGAGCCTCCTGAGTTGCTGGAACAACCGGTTTAGAAAAATGACTCCACATCCCGCAAACACCACGGAAGCAGCAGAAGACTGAAAGGAAACAGAGGCCATGGTCAGCCCAGATCTTGCCAGGGCACAGCAGGAGAATGGTGGGCAGGATCTGGCCTATAATACGTCCAGCTCAACACCTTGAAGATGCTTTGAGAAAGCTTTTCTAATGCCATGGCCCAAGGGCACTGCTTGGTTAGTAACCTTGTCAAACACACCAGCTGTGCTATTAGCACAATTTGCTGAGAGATCAGAGAGAAAGACATAACAGCATGAATCAGAAGACAACAAAAGATTGGTTCTAGCTGGGCATGGTGGCTCACACCTGTAATCCTAGCACTCTGGGAGGCTGAGGCAGGTAGATTGCCTGAGCTCACGAGTTCAAGACCAGCCTGAACAAGAGCAAGACCCTAAAAATAGCCAGGCACAGTGGTGGTATCTGTAGTCTCAGCTCCTCAGGATGGTGAGGCAAGAGAATCATCTGAAACCAAGCAAGTGTTTGAGGTTGCTGTGAGCTATGATGCCACAATACTGTGCCAAGGGCAACAAAGTGAGACTCTGTCTCAAAGAAACAAACTGGTTCTCTTCTCTTTTTCTAAGAATTTTGGCTGAGGAAAAGCTCTATGAACAAGACTTTTATCTCTAACATTGTACTTACTCTTCGTAAATGCTTATAAATTAAAAACAAAAAAAGCAGCAGCAGCACATGGACATTTGCAGTACAATTCACAATCACCAAGATGTGTAAACAATCTAAATGCCCATCAACCCAGAAATGGATTAACAAGCTGTGGTATCTGTACACCATGGAATACTATTCAGCCATAAAAAAGGATGGAGCCTTTACATCTTTCGTATTAACCTGGATGGAGTTGAAACACATTCTTCTTAGTAAAGCATCACAAGCGTGGAAAAGCAAGTATCCAATGTATTCAATACTAATATGCAGCCAGTAGATGATTTAAATACACACCCACGTAAGCAAAAAACTCAATCCAAATCAATTTAAGTTGGGGGTAGGGGGAGCATGGGAGGGGGAAGAGGGCAGGAGGGAGGGCATTGGTGTGTTCCCACTTAATGGGCACAATGTAATGGTATATGGCACACTTCTTGGGTGTGGGACACAACTACAAGAGGGCGTTTACATAATAAATGCAAATATTGTAACTTGTTTGTACCCTCACATTAATAAAGATAATAAAATAAAGAAGCATTTGGATTACTGTATCACAGATTTTATTTACTATTTAGGTAACTGTACCTATAAATAATTGCTTTTCTTTGTAGTCCTATATTTGGTGTTTTGAAAATACATTGAAAGATTATTCTTAGAAGAGATCTAGAGGCATCACAAGACTTCCAAAAAGGTTCGTGGCATAAAGTTAAAGGTAAGAATCTCTGCTTCAGGGAAAGCAGAGAAAACTTGGTTTTTAGAAATGGGGCCTTTCTCTGTTGCCCAGGTTGGAGGGCAGTGGCATGGTCTTAATTCACTGTACCCTAGAACTCCTGGGCTCAAGCGATTCTCCCACTCTGGCCTCTCAGTGTTGGGATTATTGGCTCCCAAACGAAATAATCTTTAACAAAAACAATCATGGTCTTTTATTCTTGTTAAAAGAAAAGAGGCTTACAGGTGTGTAGATGTCCAGGCCGCCCGAGGCTTTTTCTCTTTGCAGGGACTGAGCACAAAGGAAATACCATCCGCACAGTCATCTCTCCACAGCTCCACAATGATCTTTTGTGTAGGAAGAGCACCTAAGCATCAACTGACTTGCACAAAAAAGATATTGTTTCCTTTCAATAAAGCAGGCTGTACTTGACAAAGCCATAGTTTATAATATTCAGCTCTTCCAAATGATTCCAATAGGTTGGAAGTCAACTGGAGTTTTCCAAACAGTAGATGCCCATACCACTTTATCTTTCTGAATACTAGAAAGAGGAACCAGAAACCATACTGTCAATAGCAGTGATGTGACATGCAAAAGGACTCAACTGAGGAATTCTAGCTGATTACTTGGAATCACTGAATTGAGGTTTAAGGCAGTCATAGTTCAATCTGAAACTCCTGGAAGCAGGGCCAGAGGACAGAACGAAAGTTGTCTGCGTTAGTACATTCCAGGGTGCCCTTTGACCTCAAAATGTTCAGGAAAGAGGAGGGGAGAGGGAAATAAAGGACAACAGGACTCTGTGAACGGAGGCTGGGGTTAGGGAGAGGCTGCAACTTCATGTAATGCCCTCTGTGTCCACAGGGCACGTTGTATAACCACTTTGCACGCCCCTCGGCAGGACTTGTGCTCTACTCTCATGCCAAGTTGCATAAGTAGAGATTTCAATGTTTTCTTGTAAATTTACCTTATCAATGAGGATGCTGTTTGTGACGGCAAGGACATCAGGCCCCTTTGTTTAGTGCTAGCGCAACACCACCCACTCTCCCCTCCTCTCCCTTACTTCCCAGCAGTCTGAGTTTGCAGAAAGATGCATTTCAGATGATCATAGGAGGCCAGGGAAGTCTCATCTGAGAACAAAAATGGAAAGGACCAAGGTGGGGGGACTAAGGGTGCTCAGGTATTCACAAGCAGGGCCCCCACCCTCAGGTATGCCACGTGTGTTCAGAGCTTTGTCTACTGCCAGGCAGCCCAACTGCATGAGCCATATTCATCAATAAATAAGGAGCAAGCTTCCAAAGTGTGGCCCACAGACAGGAGGCATCACCTGAGAGCTTGTGAGCTATGCAGTCTCAGACCCCACTGAGACCTGTTAAATCAGAATCTCTGGAGGTAGAGCCTTCCAGATGATTCTGAAGCACACTAGGCAATGTTCTGCAGCCCAACAATGAAGGGCAGCAAAGTAATGATCTCACTTCATCTAGAACAAGGTGGGGGGGGGGAACACCAGTTTTTCTTTTATTTGCCCAGGCTAGTCCCATGCCAATGCATTTGCAAAACATTATAGAAACATTACACACCTCCACTGTGACTAATTGTTTTGAAATTGTACTCAATAGGAGAGGTCGGGTAGTTCAGAGAATTAAGAGAGAACAAGTTGTTTAGAAAGTCTGAGAACTTTTTCTGGTTTTTCCACTGACATTCTATAAATAAGTTGAGAGCTGGGATTAGTTCATTTTTTTCTTTTTTTTACCAGCACTGACTCAGGATCTGCTTCATTATAGCTGTTTAGTGAATGCTTGAAAAATGAATCAATGCGGAATGAATGACTAAAATGAAATGAAAGTTTTGTCTTTACTTCTGTGTGTTAGTGTTATATTGCTGCTAAAACAAATTACCACTAACATAGTAGTTCAAACAAAAATTTATTACTTTATACTTCTCTATGTCAGAAGTCCAATGTGGTTCTCACCGGGTTAAAATCACTGTGTTACCAGAGTTACATTTCTTTCTAGAGGCTCTAAAACACAATCCATTTCTTTGCTCACACGAGTTGTAGGCAGAATTTAGCTCCCTGTGGTTGTGGGGCTGAGATCCCCATTTCTTGGTGACCTGTCAGTTGAGGGTCTCACCCAGGTTATATAGAAGCCACCTGGTTCCTTGGCTCACGGCTACCTTTCTCCATCCATCTGTAAAGCTAATAGTAGGGTTTGAGGACCTCCCAAGCATTGACTCTCTCCTCTTTCTTATTCTTCTACGTCTCTCTAACTCTTTGACCTTCCTCTTCCACTTTTAAGGACTCATATGGTCTTCCCAGAGGTCTGGGTCTGCAGCAAGTTGCAGGGTATTTCAGAAGATCATAGGTGGGCAGGAAAGCTTACCTGTCTAATCCAGGATAATCCTCAATTTTCATTACATCTGCAAAGCCCCTTTCGCCACATACGATTCACAGATTCTGGAAAGTATAGTCAACATTTTTGATGGGCCTTTATTTTGCCTACCACGCTCCAATGTGTTCTGCTGTGTGTAGAGTGGAACACATCGGAACCCTCGGAATTTGATGGGAACAGCTATGTTGTTCTTGGGGGATGCATTAACACAAGGTATCAACCCTGGAATTAGCCCTTTCAGAAATGATGAGTTTAGAGAAATTTGTTTGTAGCTTTCTAATATGATTTTTAAATTGTTTTCCTGTGTTTCCTCCCCTTTCTGTGCAGTGCTGGACAGCACCCAAGCTCCAATGCTTCCTTCTCTTTCCTTTGCCTGCCTCCCAGTCAAAGTATAACAGGAATAATTAATAATTAACTTTACTGTATGCTGAGCATTTTCACACATACTATCTCATTAAATTATAAGAATCTGGGAACAGTGGCTCCCACCTGTAATCCCAGCTACACTGGAGGCCGGAGTGGGAAGATCACTTGAGCCCAGGAGCTCAAGATCAGCCTGGGCAACATAGCAAGACCCCATCACTAAAAAAGAAAAGAAAAATTATTATATTATCTAAAGTACTTACATTGTCATTTTATAGAAAGAGTTTAAATAATCTATTAAAGATAGAGTTTAAAAAATCTATTAAAGATAGTAACTAATAGAGCTCCGATTTTTTCACAAGCTCTTCTTATTCACCATTGTACAGACTGCCACCTTATAATGTTCCATTTTCTTGTTTCCTTCACCCCACAAACTAAACGTCAAACCAAACTCAGGCTTATATGTTCACTATCTGACATGCAAAGGAGTCTTTGTAACAAGATCTCAAGTCTTAAAGAAAACCACAGCATCTTTTGGAAGGCCAGGAGAGGAAATCAAAACATCTGGTTTCATTCAGTACACAAACATTTATAAAGCCTTGCAGAGTAGGAGTTTAGAACACTAGAGAATTCTTTTTTCATTTTTTTCTACACCAGAAAAGCAAAGTACTTGTAGTCAGGAAGAAGGTCAAATCATTGCCACAGACACAGACAAAGTCCCTTGCTTTGAAATTCTACAAAATTTCTTCATTGCCGACAATGAAGGGCAGCAAAGTCATGATCTCAGTTCACATAGACTCAAGGGGGAAAAACACCAGTTTTTCTTTCATTTGCCCAGGCTAGACCCATGCCAATGCATTTGCAAAACATTACACACCTCCACTGTGACTAATTGTTTTGAAATTGTACTCAATAGGAGAGGTCAGGTAGTTTAGAGAATTAAGAGAGAACAAGTTGTTTAGAAAGTCTGAGAACTTTTTTTACTATTCCTAAATTAGTAAAAATATTCTTTCAATGTGGGAACCCACAAATAGGAATGAACTACTTGCTTGTGAGTTACCCTCTTTTTACTATTTAACCATTCTTTGTCCAGTCTTATTAATCAGCATTCAGAGACTCGTTATTTAGTAAATGCATATTGAATATTTTGTTATTTGCTGACACTATCCTGGGTACACAGGTGAAAAGAAGGAATACGAAGTTTAACCAAAGACTGAGATACTCTCCCTAGCAACAAATTACAATGTGTAATCCATGCCCCGTGTCATTTTTTACCCTTATCCTGGATAACACCTTAATCAAGAAATCCCAAGGAAACATGGATTTAATTCAGATGGCTTGTTTGGCGGCCAAGGCTTGTGCCTAAGAGATTTATTTTAAACATTTGGGGTGGAACAGCCCACACTCCCCTTTGCTCCCTGCGATCTTTGCTCCATCATGTTCCATTCACAATAAGGGAGCCATGCCCAGGAGAACAGGGACCAGACTATTGTCTCAGCACTCCACTCCTCTGCCCCACGGAAGACTGTTTCACCCTTCCAGTTCCCATTAGCTTTCCAGAAAGAGCCATCAAATCTGGCTGAATAATAATCCTACGTCTATGACGAGTGTGCATAGTTTAATTTCTTTGCATCAGCAGGATAGACCTCATAAAAATTATGAGGTAGGTGGAATTTGTCTTCAACCTTCTCTTCTCTTCAGTATTGATTAACTCCTGAGACACCAGGAGGAGGCTGTTACTGGATCCATCATTTATGTCTCCCACCTCCAGACTTCACCACCTCGAATGGATTTCTCCAGAACACACTCTGTGGCTTTGAAATCCATATTCCTGATTCCAAACCCCCACTCCACAGAACCGCCTATGTCTTAGACTTTTTTATTCAGAACTTAGCTCTTGGACAAACAGATAAGCAACCTGCTACATGGCAGGGTCTATGTCTTATACATATCTGTTTTTTCAATGTCTAGGTCACTGTCTGTGCTATAATAATAAATAACAATACCACAAACCATATTAATAACAATAGCAATACTTACATAGTAAGTAATTTAAAACATGCCCAGGCCATTATTCAGATGACATATGTATTAATTCATTTTCTATTTGAAACTTTTAAATGTTTTCTATTTAAAACATTTAAAACATACCCAAGCCATCATTCAGATGACGTATGTATTAATTCATTTTCTATCATGACAACTGTGTCAGATTAAGTACTACCATTATACTCTTTTTATATATGAGGAATTTAAATATTTGTTGACTAATTGATGAAAAACCAGAAAGTTACTTCATGTAATAATAAGAACAGCCTAGAGATAATTCCTCATTTCAAAAGAGTGACCCCAACAGTGGGAATTTTGGGCCGTGGACCATCTAGGAGGAAGGGTACTAGAGTAGGAGAGGACAAGTCTTGGAAATTTCTTCATTTCAAAACCACTCTGAGATATCCCCTAACCCTAGTGAGAATAGCCCACATCACAAAGTCCCAAAGCTGTAGATGCTGGTACAGATGTGGCGAGAAGGGAACACCTTTACAGTTGGTGGGATTGCAAACTAATACCGCCTCTTTGGAAAGAAATATGGAGAATTTTCTAAAAAAGAATTCAAAAATAGACCTTCCATTTGATCCCACAATCCCATTACTAGGCATGTACCCAGGGGGAAAAAAAATTTTCTCATAAGAATATTTACACTACATTGTTTCTGCAGCTCAATTTTCAATTGCCAAGATGTGGAATAAACCCAAGTGCCCATCAACCATGAATGAATTAATAAACTGTAGTATTTGTATAGCACAGGCTGAATACTATTCAGCCATAAAAAGGATGGAGACTTTACATCTTTTGTATTAAGTTGGATGGAGTTAAAACATATTCTTCTTAGTAAAGTAACACAAGAATTGAAAAGCAAGTATCCAATGTACTTAATACTCATGCATCCAGTAGACCATCTAATACACACCCACGTGAGAGAAAAAAGCAATTCAAGTTGGGGGGAGGATAGAAGAGGGAGAGGGGAACAGAGAGGGGGAATCAGTGGGCTCCCACCTGGTGGGCATAATGGAAGGGGACATTGCCCACTTCTTGGGTGCAAGACACAACTACAACAGGCACCGTACCTAACAATGCAAACATTGTAACCTAATTGTTTGTACCCTCATATTAATCTGAAAAAAAGAAAAGAAAAGAAAAGAACACAGTAACACAGTGCCCAAGTTGTACAGTATTTCAGGGATCCTCATCCCTGTCTATGGTCTTGCTTCAGACAACTCTGCTGCATCACTTTTTGGATGTTAAGCAGTGAGGAAGGCTATAGACATGCTTGTCCAGGTCAGGGGAGTTCTAGGGAGGAGTTAGGACTGTGCAGTCCAAGATCCTGAGGGACGTACTAGAGAGGACTAGAAGAGGCTGGTCTGACCCGCTACAGGAACTCGTGGGACAGTGCCTGGGCCAGGTCGCCCTTCTTTTCCATGGGGGTCTCTATATTCGTTCTCTGTTATATGCGACATGACAAACAGGCATAAACTTAGCAGCCTAAAATAATGCCCATTTATTATCTCAGTTTCTGTGGGCCAAGAGTCTAGGGATAGCTCGTTTAGCTACCATGAGACAACAATCAAAGTGTCCGCTAGCCTTCTATCTGCGGTCTGGAGTGGCAAAGACCCCACCTCCAAGCCCACTCGGGTTGTTGGCGGACTTCATTTCCTGGCAGCCATTGGACTGAAGACCCCAGCTAGCTTCTTGCTGCTTCCTGCTGGTATCTTCCCTCAGCTTCTCGACACATGGGCCCCCCAGCTTGGCCACTTGTCTTACACTTCCAAGTCTGCCACAGAGTTTCTAGAATGAGTCTGCTAGCAGATGAAATCTTACGGATCATACTGTAATCACAGAAGTGACATTTCATCACCCGGGCCACATTCCATTGCTAGAAGTCAGTCACAAGTCTCATCCCCACTGCAGGGGAGGTTATGAGGACAGAAGATGGGGTGTCAGGGCCATGTGAGGGGTTGGCTGTCACGGCCTCTCAGGATCCTCTTGAAGGAAGCCCCCGAGGTCAGGCAGAACTGCTAAGCACATCGCGTTCACCCAGCATATGAATGAGTGACATCTGGGGCACTGACTTGTTCACAGAGCTATCCGTGTCTAGAACAGCACCGCCGCCTCCTCAAAAAAAGTCTGTCGGTGAATGAATGAGGGAATGTCTCCTATTATTACGTCTGTTATAAAGAAAGGAAATAAACATGATGAGCAAGAGTGAGATTAGAAAATAGACTCACCATTAATCAGATTTACAAAAGATGGCTCTTCGCCTACTCTTTACTCCCAGGTAACTAGTCCATTTTCTACCGCAGAAGGTCACAGGCAAAGAAGGTGTTTAGAAAGTTGGTCCAGGAGATCAGGGAGGAAGAAAAGAATGTCAGCAAGGGCACCTCTTCTTGGACAGAAACCCAGTCTGCTCTCGGGAAGGCTTGGTCCCCAACTCTGGTTGCTTCTGCACTTCACAGAGAAACTTTGGAAGAGCTACAAAAATATTAAGAAGGGTGCTAGTGCCTTTGTCTCCTTTTTAATAGTACTTTACACTTGGTAGATCGCCCTCAGACACCATTTTGAGTCTTAATCTCCAGGTATCAACGCTGGACACAAAGAGAAAGCAAAAGGAGAGACCATGGAATTGAAACAAGGGAGAAAATTAGCGTTAAACTAGCGGTTCCAAGAGCCAAGCAAAGAGCAAAGCCAGGTGGTGCCTGGAGCCGCTGAGTACTTGACTGTCCTTCCTGGAGCATTTCCTGACCTGGCCTGTCACGTTGTACTGAATTGGATCCAGGTGGTGAGGCTGTGGGCATGGAAACGCACGGTGCAGGACCCAAGGATGGGAGCAGGGGACCCTCCCAAAAGGAACTTTGCCACTAATCTGAAACGTGTAGAAAGAGACAGAGCGTGGCTGGCAAATAACCACACGCAAGACAAGTTTGACTTTGAAAACATTAGTTGTTTGTGTATCCATATGCAAGTGTGTGTCCACACGGGTACAAAAGTGCATGGGAACCTGCACACAAGCATGTGTGCACAGCAATTACGGAGGACATCTCAAAGCTTGCTTTCTATAAATTCTGTAAAGTCCACGAAGGAGGAGGAGAATGGGAGCTCTTTCAGAAGAAAGAGAAAACCCTGGAATTTCCTGGCACAGAATTTCAAAAAGTAAGAGAAGTGCATGGATCAGAACTCGGAGATTGCCTTTGGCCTCCTCTTCAGCAGATTTTCTAAACTCCAACCACACAAATTTTCCAATGGAATAAAGGATCTCTTCACAGTCTGAGCCTTCGCAAAGATTTATGAATCAGAACATATTGTATAATTAAGAGGTAGGCCCTGGAATTCAGCCAGGAAAATGCTAAGAGGGAGAGATTTAACTCCCAAGAAGGAACTGTGGCTACAAAAAGCAAAAATATGAAAAACTAGTTAGTAACCACTGTTGCCTTTCCACCCACGACTCTGAGCTGCTGTTTGTACTAGAAGTTTCTAACGTGCAGTTCTCATCCTCTGTATCCTCGGCAGATTACACAGGCAGCTCCAGGGATGGAGGGACCTACCATATACTTGGAAGTCTGAGGGTTTTCTTCGCCCTGTTCCTTTTCTCTTGGATCTGCCTCATGGCTGATGACAAGACATGTTATTTTTTTCTAACACTTATCCACCACTCCTGGATAAATGGATTGGATGGACATTCCCAAAACACTTGTTCTCCTTTCTGAAAATTTTCAAATCATCTTCTTGTTCCAAGTAGCCAAGTAGAAAGTCAAGAGGCACTTAGGCCTTCCTCTGATGCTGGGCTAGCTGGCCCATGTTCATGATTATAAATGTGGTTTTTAAAAAGACATATTTGAACTTTGTGAAACAGAACATACAATGGCAAATATTTTGCAAACTCATCAGAGACAGTCAGAATTCCTGGAGTTAGCTACAAAGATATGCAGTCATAAGGAGTCCACTTAGCCCTAGGTAGCAATGAAATTTTGGTTGTGCTGCATTTTGGGTACACCATGAATAGAAAGAATATAATGAACTCAATGGACTTGAACATTAACTACTACTTTAGTAGAGGGCCAAACAAGATGCTCAGAAATGCATCAGAGATGTAGGGAAGAGAATGGCAAAGTATTCTCTCTTTTTGATGGAGAGAGGAGAGCTTAGGCCAGAGCTTCAGTTGACGTGAAGATAAAAAGGAGAAGAAAAAGTAGAAAAGGAGAAAGATCATGAAGATTATAAATGGAAAAGTATCATCTCAGAAATCATGGTCAAACCAAGTTGAAATGCTATTTTATGCTTAAAGAATAAAATTGAGAAAAAGGTCAAAAAAGGGAAAATACTTTTATCTGGGACTTGGGCAGGTTGTGAATTAGAATTCTGTTTTGATATTTGAGACAATACAACTCATCAAGATTATATTAAACTTCACTAAAGGTTGTCCTTGAAGTTGACAAAATAACAAGTCTTTTTTAGGTTTTTCTAGGCCTAGACTTAAAGTGGCTAGATTAAGATGATGGTAAATTTGAACACAGATGTATAAAAATCAGATAATCCTGGCTCTCTCATTCATACGATGGTAAATGAGAAAGCATATGAAATCAGATAATTCCAGGCTTTCATTAAGATGATGGTAAATGAGAAAATGTATGTATGAAATCAGACAATCTCAGCTCTCTCAAAACACACCAGTCTGCAGCTGACCTTTGCCCTCATTATGCATAGATTACTTTATCACCAATAAAAAATCACAGATTATTTCATTGCATGTTACAGGTGTTGCAGATATCTTTTTTTTTTTTGAGACAGAGCCTCAAGCTGTCACCCTGGATAGAGTGTGGTGGCATCACAGCTCACAGCAACCTCCAGTTCCTGGGCTCAAGCGAGTCTCCTGCCTCTGCTTCCCAAGTAGCTGGGACTACAGGCACCCGCCACAATGCCTGGCCATTTTTTGGTTGCAGCCGTCATTGTTGTTTGGCAGGCCGGGCTGGATTCGAACCCGCCAGCTTAGGTGTACGAGGCTGGCGCCTTAGCCCGTTGAGCCACAGGCGCCGAGCCGTGTTGCAGATATCTTAAACTAGCATTTATGTTCATAAATTTGAAATTGTGATAAGAGAATACCACTTATTCAGCAGGCCCACAGTAGGTTTTTGAGTAAAAGAAGAGAAGCCCTGTAGAGGGATCACCAGAAGGATGGGAATGTGCCTAAGGAGAGCACACGCAGGTTGGCATGTGACAGCTACGTGAACGGCCACTCTTCTAGTCAGTCAGTAAACATGACCTGAGTGTCTGATATCTGCCAGCCAATAAATTTTGCCTGATGCTGAATTTTGTGGGGAGTAACCAAAGACAGCAGATATGAGAAACAAAAACCAAAACAGAACACGGGCAAGTTCTTTTTCATGGAGACCACCAAGTTAAGAATGACATACTCGGCTGGGCGCCTGTGGCTCAACGGGCTAAGGCGCCAGCCACGTACACCTGAGCTGGCGGGTTCGAATCCAGCCCGGGCCCACCAAACAACAATGACGGCTGCAACCAAAAAATGGCCGGGCGTTGTGGCCGGCGCCTGTA
>CAUYRH010152896.1:0-14872 GCA_963574655.1 Perodicticus potto
ATTCTATTGGTTCTAGGTGACTTAAGTCACTGGGCTTCACAGCGCAGGCGCGGAAGGGAGGGGAGCCGGGGAGGAGGAAGTTATGCGGAGGGCCAAGAATGGGCGTGACATAGTCTCAGAACACTTCTGACTTTTCCTAAAAAGGCCAATCTTAGCTCAGGAGAAAGGTAGATACTTTTGGCGCGATTTTTTGGCGCTACCAAGGAGGAAGAGAAGGGCTCTCGGCGCCATCTTAGGCCAAGGAGGAAGAGAGTGGGTCTTGGCGCCATCTTAGGCCAAAGAGCCTGATGGTTGCTAACAGACTTGCTTGAGCCCAGGAGTTTGAGGTTGCTGTGAGCTATGATGCCATGGCATTCTACCAGAGGTGACAAAGTGACACCCTGTCTCAAAAAAAAAAAAAAGAATGGAAAAGCAAGTATCCAATGTACCCAATACTAATATGAAGCCAGTAGATGAACTAATACAGGTCAATACAAGAGAAAAACTCACTTTAATACAAGTTGGCAGGAGGGAGAAAGGAGAGGACAAAGGGAGGGAGGAGGAGGATGTTGTGCTCTCACCTGACGGGCACGCTGTAAGGGTATGTGCCTTCCTGGGTGGGAGACACAACTACAAGATCTTCCCTAACAAATGCAAACACCGTAACCTAGTTGTTTGTACCCTCATACCAATATGAAATAACAAATGAATGAATGAATGAAATTTTGGAAGTCTGGGGGAAAAAAAAGAAACAGAAAGTAGAATGCTGGTTGCCAGGGCCTGGGGCGGGGGGTGGCAAGAGGGAAATGGGAGTTAGTATTTAATAGGTATCTTTCAGCTTTGAAAGATGAAAAAGTTCTAGAGATCTATTGCAAAACAATGTGAATATATTAACACTACTAAACTGTACACTCAAAAATGATTAATATGGTAAATTTTATATTATATGTTTTTTATCAAAATGAATACAAAATAAAAGCAACTGACCATAGATGTGTGGGCTTATTTTATTTTTATTTTTATTTTTTTAAGAGACAGAGTCTGACTTTATTGCTCTTGATAGAGTGCTGTGGTGTCATAGCTCACAGCAACCTCCAACTCCTGGACTTAGGTGATTCTCTTGCCTCAGCCTTCCAAGTAGCTGGGACTATAGGTGCCCACCACAATGCCCAGCTATTTTTTGTTGCTGTTTGGCTGGGGCCGGGTTTGAACCCTCCACCCTGGGTATATGGGGCCGGAGTCCTACCCACTGAGCCACAGGGGTTCATCAGCCACACTGATGTGTGGGTTTATTTCTGTGTAGTGGTCTTGCATATACTTCAGGTAATAAAGAGAAAGGAGGGAAAAAAATCAAGATTAAGAGAAAGACATCAATGTACAGATATGAATAAAATTAAAAGAATCATAAGAAAATTGTGTGACAATTTAACACTCACAGAGTAAAAAAGAAAATCACATCACCATCTCAATATATGTTTTAAAAATCATATGATAAAATTCACAACCATGGCTGGCTCTACCAAAAATAGAAAAATTAGCCAGGCGTGCGGCTGCCACCATAGTCCCTGCTACTTGGGAGGCTAAGGCAGGAGAATTGAGTCAGCCCAGGAGTCCGAGGCTGTTGTGAGCTAGGCTGATGCCACAGCATTCTACCCAGGGTAACAGACTGAAACTCAAAACAACAAAAAAATCCTTAATCGTATCTGCAAAGGCCTTTTTTGCCACATAAACTGACATATTGATCAATTCCAGGGATTAGGATATGAACATTTTAGAAGCCATTATCTCACCTTTATTCTTCCATTATTCTATACTTGCCTAACTTGAAAAAACTTTGTCTCTGAAGAACCTTTATGATGTGGGATTTCTGCCCCTTCTTCAGAACACTCATTGTCCAAAGAACTGCCTTACCTTATGAAGGCTCAAGGCTGACTTTCACAGTGAAGTTTATGATTAGGGTTCAGGTTTAAGTTTCATGGGACGTTGAGGTAAACGTTCAGTAGCTCCAGATTTGAGACCCTAAAGGGAGATTTAGATTTTGAGGGATTGACCACAATTCTGGGAGTAGGTGCTGAGAATCAGAGGAATTTGTGGCTTGAATTTGACCCAGGGTTCAGGCAACAGAGGGCAATGGCAATAGGGAAGTAAAACATCCACTTATTCAAGAAGGATAAAAAAGGAGAAGTGGACTTGTCCACTTAACCTTAGCTTCAAGGAGGAAGAGAGAGCCCCAAAGACTTGTATACTAATTACCTGACTCAGAGGACAAGGTTCTTCTGACTTTGTATCTAACAGTGCCCCTCCCCTTTCCAACTGGGTTTTGGAGCAAAGGGGAAAATAAGAGTGAGAAACAGATGAGTAATAGCTAAAGGCCAAGGCCATGGTGCTCCCACCACGTAACGTAAAAACTTTCAGCTTATAGTAATAGGCTCCCTCTTAACTTTGTTCTTCCTCCCTTCTCTCCATTAACCAGTGATGGGTCCATCTTGCCTTAACTTTACTGTAAAGGAAAGAAAAAGATTACTAAAGTCACATGTCAGCAGAGAACTTTGGAATTTGGCATCCCCAGTGTGCTACTCTGCAGAATGAGTGTAGGCTTTCTTATCTCTAGGACACAAACCCCAGTCTAACTTCCCTCTTAGTCTGCCACCGGCTGCACAGCCCACATATCTAGTAAAACTGCTCGAGACTTGGGAATGAGTCATTCTCAGTCCAAGCAGGTGCCAGTGGGCACATGGGAAGAAACAAAGTTCAGGCATGTTGCTGGCAGGAGCAATCAGAACAACATACAGTTTTAGGGAAAGGACTTCAGAGAAAGAGCGCCATGACTTCCGACAAAGGTAAAATAGATCTGGGGGTCTAGCAAACTCTGCGTCCTTGAAAGGAGAATCAGAAATCATGTGTGTGGGTGTCCTGCTCATGATTTTGTCCATGGGTATTTTCTAATTTTCCTGTTATTAATTAATATTATTAATAAATAAGATTTATTATTATGATGAAATATTTACATCTCCAAATGATTTCAACCAAGTGACACTAAATCAGTGCTTGAGGGCTGGGCGAGGTGACTCACGCCTGTAATCTTAGCACTCTGGGAGGCTGAGGCGGTGGATTGTCTGAGCTCACAGATTTGAGACCCACCTGAGCCAGAGTGAGACCTCGTTTCTAAAAAATCACTGGGCAGTGTGGCAGGCGCCTGTAGTTTCAGCTGCTTGGGAGGCTGAGGCAAGAGAATCACTTGAGCTCAAGGGTTTTGGTTGCAGCCATCATTGTTGTTTGGCGGGACCGGGCTGGCTTCGAACCCCCCAGCTCAGGTGTATGTGGCTGACACCTTAGCCACTTGAGCCATAGGCACCGAGCCAAGCTCAAGGGTTTTTGTTTTTCATTCTCTGATCCTAAGGAAAACGAGCTCAAGTGTTTGAAGTTGCTGTGAGCTATGATGTCACAGCACTCTACCGAGGGGGACAAAGTAAGACTCTATCTCTAAATAAATACATAAATACTTAAATTAATAAATAAATAAACTGTTCCCATTGTTTAAAAAATAAGTAAATAAATAAATCAGTGCTTTTTTTGCCATAATAAAAATTTAAGTAAAAATACAATGGTTTAAGTTACAGTTTAAGATAAGAACAGAAGTTAATATTACAAGGACAATGTGCTAAGTGAAAAATGAATTGGTAATGATTAATCAATAAATTAGTGCACAATTGTTTAGTTTTTTTTTTCTTTTTTGAGACAGAGTCTCAAGCTGTCACCCTCGTTAGAGTGCTGTGGTGTCACAGCTCACAGTAACCTCCAACCCTTGGGCTTGAGCGATTCTCTTGCCTCAGCCTCCCAAATAGCTGGGACTACAGGCACCTGCCACAACACCCTGCTAGTTTTTGGTTCTAGTTGTCATTGTCGTTTGGGAGGCCTGGGCTGAATTCAAACCCACCAGCTCCGGTATATGTGGCTGGCTCCCTAGCCTCTTGAGCTACAGGTGCCAAGCTAATTATTCAGTTATTTATAAGATTCACAGCCAGGCATGTTGGCTCACTCTTATAATCCTAACATTCTGGAAGGCTGAGGTGGGAGAATCTTAGGAAGTCAGGGTTTTGAGACCAACCTGAGCAAGAGCAAGACCCTGTCTCTACTAAAAATTGAAAAATTAGCTGGGAGCTGGGACATTGTAGCAGATGCCTGTAGTCTCAGCTACTCAGGAAACTGAGAGACTGGGAGTTTGAGGTTGCTACGAACTAGGCTGGGGCCATGGCATTCTAGCCTAGATGACAAAGCAAGGCTGTCTCAAAAATAATAATAATAATAATAATAAGATTTACTCTTCAGGTCACACTTAAGATAGTAAGATAGTGTTCCTGACTCTGCCCTATTCCCGAGATATCTGATTAATTTCCCATTTTGATTCCTCTCCCCAGCTAGAACCACTTTTTGTCTACAGAAAACTGTGCCATGCACAGACACCTCCCTACAACCCCTCTACCATCCAGTACAAATGCACAGATGTTATATTCTCTCCCCCCAGCCACCCCACGCACACACAGACTTGGGTAAGATCTTGTAATTCTATTTTGTTGAAAACAGTACCTAAGAATTCAGGTCTGGCTAAAAGAGAGGCTGAATCCCTTGCCTGCATCCCCCTATAGCCGCTTCACTGTCAGAGGGAGGAGTGACTTTGACTTTGGTGTCTGTCTTTGACCCCTTGAGAAAGGGTCATATGTGTGGGAACCTTATCCTTTGTCTCAAATGTCATGAGTATCTGCTTCCTTGGAAAAGAGAGATGGTGATGGTAATTGAACTTCTTGATCTATGGGCTTTTCTCTAGCCTTTCTAGACAATTAAGCTTCCAAATAATCAGAGACAAATCCTTAACATGAGTTTTTTTTTGTTTGTTTGTTTTTTTGGTAGAGACAGAGTCTCACTTTATTGCCCTCGGTAGAGTGCCCTGGCGTCACACAGCTCACAGCAACCTCCAACTCCTGTGTTTAGGAGATTCTCTTGCCTAAGCCTCCCGAGTAGCTGGGACTACAGGTGCCCACCACAACCCCCGGCTATTTTTCTGTTTTGCAGTTCAGCCGAGGCCGGGCTTGAACCTGCCACCTTCGGTATATGGGGCCAGCGCCCCACTTGATGAGCCACAGGCGCCACCCCAGTTTTTTTTTTTTTTTAGACAGAGCCTCAAGCTGTCACCAGTGGCATCACAGCTCACAGCAACCTCCAATTCCTGGGCTCAAGCGAGTCTTTTGCCTCTGCATCCCAAGTAGCTGGGACCACAGGCGCCCACCACAACGCCCGGCCATTTTTTGGTTGCAGCTGTCATTGTTGTTTGGCGAGCCCGGGCTGGATTCAAACCCGCCAGCTCAGGTGTACGTGGCTGGCGCCTTAGCCCACTGAGCCACAGGCACCGAGCCAACATGAGTTATTTTTTATATCACCTTTACTGTTTTGATTAATACGAGTTTTTGGTTTTTTTTTTTTGAGACAGGGCCTCAAGCTGTCTCCCTGGGTCGAGTGCTGTGGCATCACAGCTCACAGCAACCTCCAACTCCTGGGCTTAAGTGATTCTCTTGCCTCAGCCTCCCAAGTAGCTGGGACTACAGGCGCCCACCACAATACCTGGCTTATTTTTTTTTTTTTTTGGTTGTAGTTGTCATTATTGTTTGACAAGCCCGGGCTGGATTCAAACACAGTGGTGTATGTGGCTGGCACCTTAGCCACTTGAGCTATAGGCGCCAAGCCTTAATATGAGTTCTTGTTGCCAAAATAAATGAGTTGAATTTTTGCTCTCTTTGTTTTGGATTTCTGCACTATAAATATTCTGAGCCCAGGCCTGGCTAGTGCCCATTTCATCTCTGGGTTCATACCCAGAGCTCTGAGTTCTGAGAATCAAGGGCCTCTAAAACCCAATCTTTTTACCTGACTCATCCCCTCCTTTTCCCATAGTATTTTTTTTTTTTATTTTGAACAGTCTCATTTTGTCACCCTCAGCAAAGTGCTATGGCGTCATAGCTCACAGCAACCTCAAATTCTTGGGCTCAAGCAATTCTCTTGCCTCAGCCTCCCAATTAGCTGGGACTACAGGTGCCTGCCATAATGCCTGGCTATTTTAAGAGATGGGCTCAAGCTGGTCTTAAACCTGTGAGCTCTAGAAATCCACCTGCCTTGGCCTCCCAGGGTGCTAGGCGTAAGCCACCACACCCGGCCACCTCCCATAGGTTCTTACACTTAGAATAATATCCAGGGATCAGGCAGCCCCTGTGGTTCAGTGGGTAAGGCTCTGGCCCCGTATACCAAGGGTGGCCGGTTGGAACCCCACCCCGGCCAAACTGCAACAACAAAAAAATAGCTGGGCTTTCTGGTGGGCACCTGTAGTACCAGCTACTTGGGAGGCCCAGGAGTTGGAGGTTGCTGTTAGCTGTGTGACGCCACGGCACTCTACTGAGGGAAATAAAGTGAGACTGTCTCAAAAAAAAAAAAAAAGAAAGAAAAGAATAATAATATTCAGGGATCTTAAGGCCCTATATGATCTGGCTCATCTCCTATTATTGCATATCTTGGTCTCTCTGACCCAGCTATGGCAACCTGCTTGCTCTTCCTTGAATACGTCAAGATCCTTTCAACTGTCTGGGTACAGTGGCCCACGGCTGTAATCCTAGCACTCAGGAAGGCTGAGGTGGGTGGATTGCTTGAACTCAGGAGTTTGAGACCAGCCTAAGCCACACCCTGTCTCTAAAACTAGCTGGGCATTGCATTAGGCTCCTGTAGCCCTAGCCCTAGCCCTAGCCCTAGTGCCTTGAGTCAAGGCACTCAATCCCCGGGCAACTGAGTGAGACGCTGTCTCAAAAAAAAAAAAAAGGTGGCGCCTATGGCTCAGTGGGTAGGGTGCCGGCCCCATGTACTGAGGGTGGAGGGTTCAAACCCAGCCTCAGCCGAACTGCAACAAAAAAATAGCTGGGCATTGTGGCGGGCACCTGTAGTCCCAGCTGCTCGGGAGGCTGAGGCAGGAGAATCGCCTAAGCCCTCAGTAGTTGGAGGTTGCTGTGGGCTGTGACACCATAATACTCTACCGAGGGCAATAAAGCAAGACTGTTTCTACAAAAAAAAAAAGGAAAGAAAGAAAGAAACTCTTGGGTTCAAGTGATCCTCTTGCCTCAGCCTCCCAGGTAGCTGGGACTACAGGCACCCGCCACAACGCTTGGTTATTATTGTTGTTGCAGTTGTCATTGTTGTATTAGCTGGCCCAGGAAGGGTTTGAGGCCACAGGCCTTGGTGTATGTGGCCGACGCCTTACCTACTGAGCTACGGGCACCACCCATTTTTTTTTTTTTTTTTTGAGACAGTTTTACCCTGTTACCCGGGCTAGAGTGCAGTGGCATCATCTTAGCTCACTGCAACCTCAAACTCCTGGGCTCAAGCGATCCTCCTGCTTCAGCCTCCTGAGTAGCTGAGACTATAGGTGCATGCCACTGAGCCCAATAATTTTTGTAGAGAGAGGGTCTCACTGTGTTGTATGGGCTGGTCATAAACTGATGACATCAACTGATCCTCCTGCCTTGGCCTTTCAAACCCCTGGAATTATAGAGGAGAGCTACTGTTCCCAGCCTCTCCTCCTCTTAAGAATATAAGCTCTGGGTGGCACCTGTGGCTCAAGGAGTAGGGCGCCGGCCCCATATACCAGAGGTGGCGGGTTCAAACCTGGTCCCAGCCAAAAAACTGCAAAATAAAATAAAAATAAATAAATTCTAAAAAAAAGAATATCAGCTCTATGGAGTGGAAAGTGGGGAGGGGGATGGGAGTCTTGATGTGTGATACTCCTTTTGGGGGCAAGACACAAGTATAAGAGGGACTTTACCTAAAAAATGCAATCAGTGTAACCTGGTTTCTTGTACCCTCAATGAATCCCCAACAATTAAAAAAAAAAAAAAGAACAGGCTCGGCTCCTGTGGCTCAAGCGGCTAAGGCGCCAGCCACATACACCTGAGCCGATGGGTTCAAATCCAGCCTGGGCCCGCCAAACAACAATGACGGCTGCAACCAAAAAATAGCTGGGTGTTGTGGCAGACACCTGTGGTCCCAGCTACTTGGGAGGCAGAGACAGGAGAATCACTTGAGCCCAGGAATTGGAGGTTGCTGTGAGCTGTGATGCCAGAACACTCTACCCAGGGTTACAGCTTGAGGCTCTGTCTCAAAAAAAAAAAAAAAAAAAAGAATATAAGCTCTATGAAGGTAGGGATTTGTTTTGCTCACTGCTATAATACCTCCAGTACCTAGAAGAGGATAAATAAGTAAATCCACCCACATTTCTGGATATGGACTATGGCAGGGGTCCTCAAACTACGGCCCACGGGCCACATGCTTTGGTGTGAATTGTATTTGTTCCCGTTTTGTTTTTTACTTCAAAATAAGATATGTGCAGTGTGCATAGGAATTTGTTCACAGTTGTTTTTTTTTTAAACTATAGTTCGGGCCTCCAACTGTCTGAGGGACAGTGAATTGGCCTCCTGTTTAAAAAGTTTGAGGACGCCTGGACTATGGTCTGTTAAATTCCAGGAGTGACTTATTTGCTGGTCATTGGTATCCTCTTCCTGGCTGTTCTTGGTAATTTGCCCCTGTGTGATAGCAAATTGATCAGCACAGAGAGCAGCAATGGCTCTCAGCTATTGTAGGGAGTCTTTTGACTGAAGGAGAAGCAGGATTATCACCATTCCCCGAAGCCCTGCACATTGGGAACTCAGACTCCTGCTTGAGTCCACATCAACTTTTACTTCCCAGCTTCCGATTCCGGTGCTAACCCTACTATTTGGTTGTTTTCCTAAGATCAATGATTGTTCCTTTTTCTCTTTCTCCTTCCAAATTAACAAGATTCAAAGATAGAATTTGTGCCACGTTTGAGATCCCCTGTGCAGTAGGATTTTGCTGTAAATGTCTTCAGTAACTAGGGATTCCAACTGAAGCCTGATTCTCTTTTGCTGGCTCAGTAAGGTCTTTCCATATGCTCTTGGCAAATGTCTTTTAATCTTATTACTTATGCAGATATCTTTTCTCTTTTCTCTTGATTCATAGGTTAAATATAGACATACAAATGGCTGGGCACAGTAGCTCATGCCTGTAGCCCCAGCACTTTGGTAGGCTGAGGCAGGAGAATCACTTAAGGCCAGGAATTCAAGGCCAGCCTGGGCAACATAGCAAGACCTCATCTTTAATACATTTTAATTAATTAATTAATTTATTTTTTTGAGACAGAGCCTCAAGCTGTCACCCTGGATAGATTGCCGTGGCATCACAGCTCACAGCAACCTCTAATTCCTGGGCTCAAGCAATTCTCCTGCCTCTGCCTCCCAAGTAGCTGGGACCACAGGCATCTGTGACAACACCTGACTATTTTTTAGTTGCAGCCGTCATTGTTTGGCGGGCCCGGGCTGGATTCACACCCGCCGGCTCAGGTGTACATGGCTGGCGCCTTGTTGAGCCACAGGCCCCGAGCCGTCTAATACATTTTTTTTTAATTGGCTGGGCAAAGTGTCACTCACATGTAGTCGTAGCTACATACTAGGACTTGGGAGGCTGAGGTGAGAGGATTGCTTGAGCCGAAGAGTTTGATGTTACAGTGAGCTATGATTAAGCCACTACACTCCATCCTGGGCAACAACTAGAGACCCTCTCAAAAAAGAGTAACAAATGGCCAGGCACAGTAGCTGATGCCTGTAATCCTAGCAGTCTGGGAGGCTGAGGCAGGTAGATTGCTTAGCTCAGGAGTTTGAAGACCAGCCTGAGCCAAAACAAGACCCCATCTTTACCAAAAATAGAGAAACTAGTTGGGCAAAGGAGTTTTGGCTTCTTTTCATACTGCCCTTTCTTTAAATTGAGACTTAAATGGGATAATCATAGATTCACATGGAGCTTTTTGGGGAGGGGGAGACAGTCTCACTCTGTCACCCTGGGTAGAGTGCCATTGCATCATAGCTCACAGCAACCTCAAACTCTGGGGCTTAGGTGATACTCTTGCCTCAGCCTCCCAAGTAACTGGGACTATAGCCATGCACCACCATGGCCAGCTAGTTATTTTCTATATTTTAGAGACAGGGTCTTGCTTTTGTTCAAGCTGGTCTCGAGCTTCTGAGCTCAAGCAATTCACCCAGCTCAGCCTCCCAGAGTGCAAGGATTACAGGCATGAGCCACCGAGCCTGGCCACAGCTATACACATTTTAAAAAATAATATGAAGGCCAGGCACAGTGGCTGGCACCTGTAATCCTAGCAATTTTGGAAGCAGAGGTGGAAGATTGCTTGAGGTCAGGAGTTTGAGACCAGCTTGAGCAAGAGTAAGACCCTGTCTCTACAAAAAATAGGGAATAGGCATAGGACCTGTAGTCCTAGCTACTCAGGAGGCTGAAGCAGGAGGATCGCTTGAGCCCAAGAGTTTGAGTTTGCAGTGAGCTACAATAATACCAGTTCACTTTAGCATGGGCCACAGAGGGAGACCCTGTCTCAAAAAAAAAAAAGGAAAGAAAGGGAGAACACTTTGCTCAGCTCCCTCTAATGGCTACATTTTGTGGAACTATAGAATCTGATATGCAGAAGCAAAATTTTAACACTAATACAACCTACAAGTTTTATTCAGATTCTCCCAGTTTTTCTTACACTCATTTGTGTGTGTGCAAGTATATTTAGTTCTATGAGATACTGTTCCCTGTGTAAGTTCATGTACTCACCACCAAAGTTGGATACCAAACAGTTCCCACAGCACAGATACCTTTTGTTGCCATGTTGGTTTTTTTTGAGACAGCCTCAAGCTGTCACCCTGGGTAGAATGCTGTGGCGTCATAGTTCACAGCAACCTCCAACTCTTGGGCTCAAGCAATCCTCCTCCCTCGTTTTTCTATTTTTAGTAGAGATAGGGTCTTGCTTTTGCCCAGGCTGGTTTCGAACCTCTGAGCTCAAGCAATCCACCTGTCTCACCTCCCAGAGTGCTAAGATTATAGGAGTCAGCCACTGCGCCTGGCCCTGTAACCCTGTTAATATCAAACCCTCTTCCATCCTGCCCCACTCCTGTCCCTAACCCCCGACAACCCCTAATATGTCCTCATTTCTAAAGTTTTGTCATTTTAAAGTTTTGTATAAATGAAATCATACGCTGTGTAACCTTTTGAGATTGGCTTTCCTTTGTTCAGCATACTTTCCTAGAGAGCCACCCAATTGTCACATGTATCACCGGTTTATGCCTTTTAGTGCTGAGTAGAATTCCGTGGCGTGGACATACCACAGACTGCTTACCCATTCACCTGTTGAAGCACATCTGGGCAGATTCCAGTTCTTAGATATGATTGAAAAAAAAAAATCTAGGAGCATTCATGTTTCAAACTTTTGCATGAACTTAGTTTTCATTTCTCCGAGACAAATGTCTAGGAGTATAATTGTGCTGGATAGTATGGTAGTTGCATTTTTAGTTAGCTTTTTTTTTTTTTTTTTTGCAGTTTTTGCCTAGGGCTGGATTTGAACTTGCTACCTCCAGCATATGGGGCTAGCACTCTACTCCTTGAGCCACAGGCGCAACCCAAGTTAACTTTTATTTATTTAATTATTTATTTTCTGTAGAAACAGAATCTCACTTTATCACCCTTGGTAGAGTGCCGTGGCGTCACACAGCTCACAGCAACCTCCAACTCCTGGACTTAGGCAATTCCCTTGCCTCAGCCTCCCGAGTAGCTGAGACCACAGTTACCCACCACAACGCCCAGCTATTTTTTTGTTGCAGTTTGGCTGGGGCCGGGTTTGAACCTAACACCCTTGGTATATGGGGCCGGCGCCTTACTGACTGAGCCACAGGTGCCACCCTAGCTTTTTTTTTTTTTTTTTTTAAGTAAACTGCCCAACTGTTTCTCAAGTGGCTGTACCGATTTACGTTCCTACCAGTAAAGTACAAAAGATTCACTTTCTCCAAATCTTCATCAGTATTTGATGTTGTTAATACACACACATATTATATACACAAACACACAAATGTATCTAGGCATTCTGACAGGTGTAGAAATAACCTTCTGTAGTTTTAATTTGCATTTTCCTGTCAAATACTTGTCAAGAGCTATGAGGAGAAGGCCACAAGCATTTTAGGTTATGAATTTGTTTTGCTTTTAAAGCTCACAGCAACCTCAAACTCTTGGGCTCAAGCGATACTCTCACCTCAGCCTCCCAAGTAGGTGGGACTACAGGCACCGCCACAATGCCTGGCTAATGTTTTTTAGAGACAGGGTCTCGCTCTTGCTCTTGCTGCTCTTGAACTTGTGAGCTCAAGCAATCTACTGGCCTCAGCCTCCCTGACTGCTAGGATTACAGTTATGAGCCACCACACCCAACATAAAATTTACCCTTTTATGAGGAGACCATTTGGTATGGTGAAAAGAACTCTGAAACTTTGGCTTTTTTTTTTGAGACAGAGTCTTACTGCGTTGCCCTTGGTAGAGTGCTGTATCATCACAGCTCACAGCAACCTCCAACTCTTGGGCTCAAGCGATTTCTCTTGCCACAGCCTCCCAAGTAGCTGGGACTACAAGCACCTGCCACAACGCCTGGCTACGTTTTGTTGGTGTTGCAGTTGTCATTGTTTTAGCTTGCCCAGGCTGATTTGAACCTACAAACCTTGGTGTATGTGACTGGCACTGTAACCACTGCACTATGGGTGCCGAGGCTGAAACTTTGGCATTGAATTTATGTTGGTAGAATTACTGTTTCTTTCTTTTTTTTTTTTTCCTTGCCAAAGTTTGTTTTGTTTTATTTTTAAGAGAGACAGAGACTGCTCTTTTGCCCACTCTGGAATGTAATGGCAAAATCATAGCTCACTGTAACCTTAGACCCTTGGGCTCATGAGATCTTCCTGCCTCAGCCTCCTGAGTAGCTGTGACTACAGGCCCACTGCCACACCTAGTTAATTTTTGATGCCTTTTCAGGGTAGAGATGGGGGTCTCACTATATTGCCCAGGCTGGTCTTGAACTCCTTACCTCAAGCAATCCTCCCACCTAGGCCTCCCAAAACGCTGAGATTACAAGCATTAGCCACCATGCTGGATCTTGAATTACTATTTCCTAGGTATTTTTTTTTTTTTTTGAGACAGAGTCTTACTCTGTCACCCTGGGTAGAGTGCCATGGCATCACAGCTCACAGCAACCTCAAACTCTTGGGCTCAAGTGATCCTCTTGCCTCAGCCTCTCCAGTAGCTGCAACTATAGGCACCTGCCACAGTGCCTGGTTATTTTTAGAGATGGGTCTCATTCTAGCTCAGACTGGTCTCCTGATCTCAGGCAACCCATCTGCTTTGGCCTCCCAGGGTGCTAGGATTATAGGCATCTGCCACGGCACTGGGCCCCTATTTCCTAGGTCTTATGATTACTTACATGTTTGGGGCTGTTATTTCTGAATTAGGTGACAAAAATATTTTAGTGGTTAAATGGGTTGTGAAGTAAATAAAGATACTATTGCTATTGGGTTCTATCATAAGGTCTAACACATAAACAAAAAAGAGAGAGGTTAAATAAGGTAGAAAAATAAGGAAGGGCAAAAAAGGTTTGAACTGAATAGTAATGGAATGTATTCAATCATTTATTCAATAAATATATGTTTCAGTGTGATAGTGTTAGGAACAAGATATACATAATCTCATATACTTTACAACTTAGTGTTATTACAGTTGGATAAATAGGCAAATATGATATAGTATGATAAACACTCTGATGAAGGTATTTGAGTGTTATTTGACATAATCATTTCTTGGTCAACAGGTACTTCAACTGGTGATTCCACTCTGAGGTAAGAATAATACACTGTGCACATTTAACTCATCAAGACCCATTAAATGAGTCTCTAAGAGCAGTAGGAATACAGCTTTCTTCATTGTTTCTTTTGCCACAATCCCGCTCTTTTTTCTTTTTGGCTTTTCCAACTTCATTCCCTATAATTATTATTTTCTATATCTTTGTTCTTATGTCCTTTGGTTTCTATTTAAATAAATTACCTTTTAGAGTGCTTCAGTCTGTTATAGTTTTGTCTGTAAATCCGTTTTTATAGCCATTAACACAATGCCTGGGAAACTCATTTCTGACTTTGACTTCTTCATTTCATACTATCTGCCCACCTTCCAGATACAACATAATAACAAGGAGATCAGGTCCAGGCATATGTTATTTCATGATAGGTGGAAGGACTGAGCTACGTGATAAATTAATGTGATGCTTCAGGGATGAGTAGGAACTATTAGGACATAATAAGCTTATAACTTAATCACATTACCGAGAAGACCCCAGCACAATCGTCAGTTTCCCTTGAGTATCAGCTTTCAAACATGAAGAGTGTTTTTTTTTTTTTTTGTAGAGACAGAGTCTCACTTTATCTGTCACACAGCTCACAGCAACCTCCAACTCCTGGGCTTAGGTAATTCTCTTGCCTCAGCCTCTCGAGTAGCTGGGACTACATGTGCCGCCACAACGCCCGGCTATTTTTGTTTTGCAGTTTGGCTGAGGCCGGGTTTAAACCGGCCACCTTCGGTATATGGGGTCAGCGCCCTACTCAGAGAGCCACAGGCGCCGCCCATGGAGAGTGTTTTTTTGTTTGTTTGTTTGCTTTGAGACAGAGCCTCAAGCTGTCACCCTGGATAGAGCCCTGTGGCATCACAGCTCACAGCAATCTCCAATTCCTGGGCTTAAGCAAGTCTCTTGCCTCCGCCTCCCAAGTAGCTGGGACTACAGGCGCCCGCCACAACACCTGGCCATTTTTTGGTTGCAGCCGTCATTGTTGTTTGGTGGGCCCGGGCTGGATTCGAACCCGCCAGCTCAGGTGTACGTGGCTGGCGCCTTAGCCCGCTGAGCTACAGGCGCCAAGCCTGTTTGTTTGTTTTGAGACAGAGT